>PVKU01006382.1:0-105054 GCA_004027475.1 Anoura caudifer
GGGAACTGGCCTACAACCCAGGCATGTGCCCTGACTGGGAATCGAACCACGATCCTTTGGTTCACAGGCCCGCGCTCAATCCATTGAGCTACACCAGCCAGGAGGTTGTTCTTAATTTCAATGATTCTGGTTATATTTTGTTTGCATTTTTTCTTTTGTTGATTATGTTCCAGTTAAAGGTGAGATCATATGGTATTTGTCCCTCACCGCCTGGCTTATTTCACTTAGCATAATGCTCTCCAGTTCCATCCATGCTGTCACAGACGATATAAGCTCCCTCTTTCTTTCTGCTGCATAAAATTCCATTGTGTTAATGTACTTTAACATTCTATAAGAGCTTGGTGATGGTGAACTCCTTTAGCTTTACCTTGTCTGGGAAGCATTTTATCTGCTCTTCCATTCTAAATGATGGCTTTGCTGGAGAGAGTAATCTAGATTGCTTTTCATCACTTTGAATACTTCTTTCCAGTTCTTTCTTGCCTGCAGTTTCTTTCGAGAAATCGGCTGATAGTCTTATGGGAACTCCTTTGTAGGTAACTCTGTACTTTTCTCTTACTGCTTTTAAAATTCTCTCTTTATCTTTAACCTTTGACATTTTAATTATGATGTGTCTTGTTGTAGTCTTCTTTGGGTCCAATTTGTTTGGCATTCTCTGTGCTTCCTGGACTTGTGTGTCTATTTCCTTTGCCAAATTAGGGGAGTTTTCTTTCATTATTTTTTGAAATAAGTTTTCAATTTCTTGCTCTTCCTCTTCTCCTTCTGGCACCCCTTTGATTTGGATGTGTTGGTACATTTGGAGAGGGCCAGATGGTCTTTATACTCTTCTCGATTTTTTTGTTTTTTAATTCTTTTTTTTCTTATGGCTGTTGTTGTTGAGTGCTTATTTCTTCTTTACGTTCCAAGTCGTTGATTTGAATCCCAGCTTCTTCCCCTCCACTGATGGTTCCCTGTAGATTTTTATTTATTTCATTTAATGTAACTTACATTTCTTCCTTTATGTTGTTGCTGTACTCAGTGAGTCCTTTGAGCATCCTGATCACCAGTGTTTTGAATTCTGCATCTGATAGAATGGTTACCTCCATTTCCTTTTGTTCTGTTCTTTCATTTGGGCCATATTTCTTTGTCTCCTTAATTTGGCAGCCTCCCTATGTTTGTTCTATGTATTAGGTAGAGCTGCTTTGATTACCTGTCTTAGTACTGTGGCCTTTTGTAGAAAAGGCACCTGTAAATTGTGTGGGGTGGAGCCTTAGGTGTAATCACTAAGGTGAGGCAACCTGCTTCACCACTTTGTGGCTCTGTGTGGGGGGAGGCATCGGAGAGGGGACAATGCCAGTGACTGGCACCCTTCCAGCCATTGTCCTTGTGGTGAATCCCAGAGTAGGTAGGTTTGTGTACATTCTAAGTCTGTGTGGGCCCTTGGGTCTGAGTCTCCTGAAAATCCAGCAATTTCTTCTGCCGCCCCAACCCCCACTGGTTTTTACAGACAGAAATTATGGGGATTTATCTTCCTGGCTGTGAACCCTGGGCTGTGTGGTCTGGCCTGGGGGCTGGGATCACTTGCTCCCAAGATATCCCTCTCAATTTTTAACCACTATACATGAATGTGGGATGGTTCATTCCACTGCTGCTGCCACCTCTCCATGCTGTTCCACCCTTTCTCCCATTCTGAATGAATGTGTCTTCTTTAAATCCTTGGTTTTTGGACTTCATAAAGTTTGAATTTTTAACAGTTCTGGGTATCCTTTGTTTTGAAATCTAGTTGTAATTCTTTGTATGAGGAGGCAAAGCATATCTACCCATGCCTCCATCTTGACCCGAAGTCCCCCAAAACAATTTTGAGAAACAGAACTGGAGGACTCGCACTTTCTGATTTCAAAACCTACTACAAAGCTACTATCATCAAAACAGTGTGGTATTGGCCTAAAGAGAGACAGACATACAGACCAATGGAATAGAGTAGCAAGCCCAGAAATAAACCTCATGTATATGGTCAAATGATTTTTGGCAAGAATGTCAAGATTATTCGATGGGGGAAAGAACAGTCTTTTCAATAAAATGGTGCTGGGAAAACTGGATATCCACATGCAAATGAGTGAAGTTGGGCCTTTACTTAACACTACATGCAAATATTAACTCAGAGTGGATCGAGGACCTAATGTAAGACCAAAAACAATAAAACTCTTAGAAGAAATCATAGAACAAAATCTTCACAGTGGATTTGGTTATAATTTCTTGGCTGTGACACCAAAGGCACTGGTAACATAAAAAAAATTAAAATATTAGATTTCATGAGAACATTTTAAATTTTGTGCATTAAAAGACATTATTCCACAAAATAAAAAGGCTACCCACAGAATGGGAGGAATATTCGCAAATCACATATCTGATAAGAGATTAATGTTCAGAATATATTTTCTGTATATTCCAACCTAACAACAAAACAATTTAAAAATGGACAAAGGACTTGAACAGAAATGCCAATAAGCAAATGAAAAGATGCTTAAAATCACCAATTGTTAGGGAAATGCAAATTAAAACTACAATGGGTTGTCATTTCATACCCATTAAAACTGCTACTATCAAAAAAATCAGAAAATAGGTGTTGGGGAAAGTGGGGAAAAATTGGAACACTTGTGCACTGTTGGTGGGAATGTAAAATTGTACAGCCACTGTAGAAAATGGTTCCTAAAATATTTGGCAATTCCTCAGAAAATTAAAAATTACCGTATTTTTCAGCAATTCCAATTCAAGGTGTATATTCAAAAGAATTGAAAGTAGGGTGTCAGTGCCCTGCTGAGTGTGGCTCAGTGGGTTGAGCGCTGGGCTGCAAACTGAATGGTCACAGGTTTGACTCCCAGTGAGGGCACATGTCTGAGTTGCAAGCCAGGTCCCCAGTTGGATGTTTCTCTCCCTCTCTTTCTCCCTTCCTATCTCTCTAAAAAATAAATAAAATCTTTTTTAAAAAAAGCCATTGGTATTTCCTTTAAAAAAAAGAAAGTTGAATATTGAAGATATATACACTTTGCATATATTTATAAACACACACCTATGTTCACAGCAGCATTATTTACATAGCTAAAACATGGAAGAAACCTAAGTATTTATTGATGGATGAATGGAGAAGCAAAATGTGGTATGTATACACTAATGGAATATTGTTCAGCCTTTAAACGGAAGAAAATTCTGCAATATGCTACCACATGGATGAATCTTGAGGACATTATACTAAGTGAAATAAGCCAGTCACACAGAGACAAATACTTGTTCAATGAAAGAAATTCCAAACCTAAAGAAAGGTTTAAAGAGCCCCTGCTGGTGTTGCTCAGTGGATTGAGTGCAGGCCTGTGAACCAAAGAGTCGCCAGTTCAATTCCCAGTCAGGGCACATGCTTGCATTGCAGGCCAGGTTTCCAGTAGGGGGCGCATGAGAGGCAATCACACACTGACATTTTTCTCCCTTTCTTCCTCCCTTCCTGTCTCTAAAAAAAATAAAGTTAAATTTTTTTTTAAAAAAGAAAGGTTTGAAGAGTTTATTTGAGCAAAGATTTTTGGGTCAGTACTGGAAGCAAAATCTCAAAGGATTGAGACATAATACTCCAAGGAGTAGGAGTTTTGCAGTTCATTTTGCACATTGGAACCAAAGACATAGGGAAGGTTACATGAAGTCCATTGGTGGCAGATTAAGGAGGGAGAAAGTAAAGCAAGGCAAATCCCTGGGATTAGACGCAAAATAAAGTAGAGAGATATATAATTCTTATACATTGGTGGGTGCAGGATAATTAACACTTAACATACATAGTTTGCAGAGGTTTGCAGATAAAAGGTCATAATGAAGAAGCTTGGGGTTGTCCCAACATACTGTTTATCTGTGGAGGTTTGGAGAAAAGATCATTTTGGTGTTTTAAGTATGTTATGGATAAAAATAATCTACAGGACTTGCTTAAGGTAGAGATGAATTTATCACACAGGCTTTAAGACATGACTTCCCGTTAAAATCTGTTCAGGTTGGAAATGTTATATGATGAAAACATCCTGTGTGGTTACTTTCAGTTATTGATCTTGTCAGGCTTGCCAAGTAGCCCCATTTTTGTTCACATACTGTATGATTCCACTTATATGAGGTAATTAGTCAAAATCATAAAAACAGAAAGTGTAATGGTGGTTGCCAGGGGCTTGGGGAAGGAAGAATGGGGAGTTTTTGCTTAATATGTATAAAGTTTGTTTTACAAAGTGAAAATAATCATGGGGATGAGTAATGGTGATGATTGCACAACAGTTTGGGTATTTAATACCATTTAAAATGGTAAATTTTGTGTGATATGTATTTTAGCACAATTAAAAAAGAAAAAAAGTATAGCCTGTAAGTATAGTTGCAGATGTCAGTGTAAGCAAGTCAGGCCACTGACTGGGAAAACATATTTGCAACCGTGAGTTGCAAAGGATCAGTTTCCAGTGATTCCGTGTTTTTATATCCACCATAGAGAAACTCACATGTATACACAAGGAGACCTCTGCATAAAAGCTCATTGCTAGGCTCTTTGTGTAAACAAGAGAACAGAGATAATCTTACTCTTACTAGGGAGATGAGGAAATAAACTGGAGTTAACTTACAAAGTGGCATTCTGAAAGACAGTTTAAATGAGTGTACTAAGTGTACATGGTTAGGTTTTCAAAATAATGCTGAGGGGTTTTTTTTGTTTGTTTATTTAAAGCATGATCTAAAAAGATCTGGTCAGTGTGCATCTTAAATATGTAACCTTGCTGGTATTTGTTATATTTGTAATTTTCGGTATTTTAAGATGTTTTATAATTAACTTTTAAAACAAAAATAGGTAGTGATGTTCTCTGGCTATAGATTGTTCAGTGCGCCATTGTTGTGGGCAAGAGGAGCTACTGTGGATGGCAGGTAGGTCAGGTCCACCACAGTTGTTCCTCCTTAGTCATACAAAGCCAGTAACTGCTCAGGTAAGTCGTTTTGCTGGGGAACGGACACATGTGGGGATTGTGGATGTTCCTCCAGGAGGCTGAAACAACTGTCAGAGCAATGTAGATAGAGTCTGTGTTCTTGGAATGGAGACAAAACATCTGAAGAACTGGAGCATATTACCACTTGCTCTCTGTTCCTGCCTGTGACTCCACAATGCCTCTGACATTGCATCCTGTGTCGCTTGGCAGCAGAAAATAGTGTGCCAAGGCATGGTTTCAAGTTTCAAAGAATTTTGCTTTCTAGCATCAGACTATGATGTTGTCCAGCTATCTCAGGATTTGGTTCTTGTCTTGATTGCTTTTAGGTTGGTATACTATAATAGCTTTGAGTCTGTTCTCTTTTCCAGGGCAATATTTAAATGTTTATACCGTCCTTTTTTCCCCCTGCCAGGAGTAGTGTTGACAGGGAGATTTGTCTATGTGGAAGTGTAGTATCACAATTACAAGGTGAAACCCACTCTTGCCTTCTGCAACAGACTAGGAAAAGTTCACATAGCATCCTTTTTTTCTTTTAGAACTCACAATACTTTATATGCACCAGAAATGCTAGCCAAAATGGTAGAGCCTTTCACAAAGGCTCTGGATATGCTTGAAGTGGAAAAATCTGCTATTTTAGGTAAGAAATCTAGCCTTTTTTTTTTCCTTGAAGCTCACCTTACCTCTAATAGGCTCCTCAAGCAGCCTCAGTGTGCCTTGTGTCTCCTCTTTGTCACCTGGCACTACCTTGACCACCTGTCTGTTCAGACATGCATGTATGGAGTTCCCATGGCCTCTGTAGGAGCAAGTGCATTCACTTCATCATCGTAGTACACAGAGAAGGTCTTCAGAGACAGTTTCTCCCCACTGCCACCCCTACCCCACAGTAACTCCTCCAGGTAGTACTGTTCGTTAGAGCTTCTAGGCTATAAAGAAACCTTGGTGTTTTTGACCTGAAGGATATTAGCATTATCTCCTGCCTTTTATGTATGGGGCTAAAAATGTATTAAAACAATTAAACTTAAGTAGCTTTTAGCAGTAATATATATTATCAACAATTTTAAATAAATACTTTTTTAAGCCCTGTTTCCTGGGTTAGAATATTGCTTTAACTTATTTTTCCCATTAGCAAATAACCATGTAATCATAATTGTGACGTGTTCTGTGAATGAAAGTGAATGTTAGACTGTGTCTTGGGGAGGAGTCAGAAGATTGTCCCCCCAGTGGAGACTTGAAGGATGAGTAGGAGCTAACTAGGTTTGGGGCAAGAGGAGATGCTGAGCATTATGGCCAAACAGGTTTGGCAGGTACAAGATGCTGAGGTGTGCAGGAAAGAGCTCAGTGTGTCCAGGACATAGAGAGGAGGAACTCGCGTGGCTGGAACAAAGGGGCAAGGCCGTGACAGTTACAACTTAGAGCTAGCGACATCCAGACTTCTCTGAACTCTGTGCCCATCTCTGATGCTCCATGCAGGCTCTGAAACTTCACCACTCCTCCTACCATATCCCTTCGTTTGCACCCGTGACCTCTGCCTGGGCCTGGCTGTGGTGAAGCAACCCAGTAAGCACGTTGATGAAAGGAAGGGTGGTGGTTTGCCTTTCCAGAGCTTAGGTCTGTCATGGCCTACATAGTTCTGGGCCATTCACTTGGGCACCACTACACTTAAGGTCCATGTTGCAGAAACCAGTAAAAATAAAACTTCCAAAAAATGTCTTGCCATTATAAAAAGTAGCTGTTGCTTCACACAAACACACACACACAAACACACATTCAATTATCATTCAAATTAAACCATGAACTCCAGCTATAGAAATATATGGCCAGCCAAGACATACTAGGATGGACAAACAGTTCCTTTTGGCAGCTTCCAACCATGAACATGATTTGGAATATAAAATTACCTGTGATTAAAAGCATAGATCTTTTAAGGCAATTATTATACTGAGATAAGTGAGTTTCATTTTGATCTGTTATACATCTTGGGCTTTGCATAAAATATTGCTTGAAAAAGATTGTACAACTGGAAAAGGGAGGCCCCACTTTTTTATGGAGAGATCATTTTGAGTTCTCATTGTGTGTTTTGGTACAAGTCCCATCTGGGGAAACCCAAGCAAAAGTTGGAGTACCCAGGTCTAGTCTGAAGTCCTGAGTACTTAAATAGCTTTTACCTTTTCCTACCAAGACAGTGTAGCTCTTGGCACCTCCAGCTCGTGGAAGACTTGGCCAGCTGCTTGGCATTTGTAAACACTCCTCATCCCCCACCCCCAAACCACATCTGCCTGCAGTAGGGTGTTCAGACCCTTAGAAGCAGAGCAGCATGTACCTGACGTTTCTTTCTCTGTAGGATTACCTCAGCCTCTCCTGGAACTGAATGACTCTCCTGTTTACAAAACAGTCCTGGAAAGAATGCAGCGTTTTTTCTCCACCCTCTATGAAAACTGGTAATGAACCAATGCAGCCTCTCCACATTCTCTTCCTAGGCATGTGTTGCATAAGAATGGCCATGGGTTGGACTTACGGTGTAGAAAAATAGTAGGTAAGATGAGGCAAGAATTTGACAGGGAACTAATAATTCTAGTTCCAAATAAAAATGAAGTTTTCTTATATTTGCTTTCTTTATCATTGTCATTTGTGCCCCGGTCCTATCCATGACTTGATATTTTATGCCCAGCTTGTCTGTTCTGGTGCATAAGATGATGAGACCAAAGGAGAAGGTGTAGTGGTGGGGATGCATTTTCCCCATACCCCTCACCCATCAAAGCCTACTTTTTTATGGGACAACGGGAAGTGGCTGGCCAGATTTTGTCTTCGAGTCCTAGTTGTGGGGTGGGGGTAATAAGAGGCCTTCCTATGCACTGCCACACCCAGGCCACTGGCCTCACTAACCCAGAGCCTGATTAGCCAAACTAACAAGATTCTCCATTGTAAGTCTGCATTACTTACAAAGTAATAAAAACTACTGCTGATCTTGAGTACCGAAATATACCAACAATTGGCCTTCAAACGATGCTGAATCTGCTATCAAGAAGCTTCCTTAAGAGTGGGGAGCGAAAGGGTGTTATTTTCACTTGTGATAAAAGATTAAGTCCACATATTTGAAGTATACTGATTAGCTGAAGTTCTCGTAAGAAGTAAATAGAATTGCTTTTCTTATTTATTGTAGACTAGAAGTCTCTGTGTCACCATGGCACAGAGATTTCCTGGGGCAGTCAGAGCTGGCAGTAATAGATATTGGATTCGTCACTGCCCATGATTTCCCTTACAGTTTCCATATCCTGGGGAAGGCAGGCCCTTCCATGCAGCAGGACTTTTACACCGTGGAGCACCTGGCTACCCAGCTTCTCAGTTCAGCCTTCGTCAATTTGAACAATATTCCTGACTATCGACTCAGACCCATGCTTCATATCCTTTAAAAAGTCCCTAGATAACCCAGAAGATCAAATACAGGAACAGTTCATAGGCACCAGAGGAGGCAGAGATGAACTGCCTGGAAGAGAGGGAGTCATATAGCTAAAGTGTATAATAACGACATTAAAAGGACAAGAAGAGTGAAGTAAATAGGAGAAATAGGAAGGCAGTTCAGGGGGCTTCGAAAGCTCTTAGGAGCAACTCTTTATCATCCCAGTTTCAGCAGATTTGTACATTTTGTCAGTTGCTTCCCCCTTGAAATTGCACTCTCATACTTCATTATCATTTGGATCCTTAAAAAAAAAATCTTTCTTCCCTGAGTTATAAGGGTGTCCTTTCTATTTTCCTCCCTACTTTCGGACGACCCACTGCCCGTAACATGCAGCCTGGTAGAAAGGACAGTGAAACTAAAAATATAATGGAAATGAGTACCCATGCAGCTTAGGATTTTCAGAAAAGAACTTGAAGATTAACACAGTATATTTTTGGCATCTCACAAGTCCTTTGTGAGTTAACTCTGTCCAAAGGCTCAACCTGTTGCCCAACAGATAAGGGATGCTTTAGAATGAGAGGGGTGTGTGCACGCATGTGCTAAAGTTTCTTAACTTGCCGTGGCATGGGTCTTTGTGAAGCCTCTGGTGCTCTTCTGTCCCCCAGAGCACTACGAAGCCCTTGTGTCTCCCATCCTCGGACCTCTTTTCACCTACCTCCACATGGTAAGGGATTGGTCAGGAACAGGTAACAAAGTGGACTTTTAGGATGCCTGGCCTCTCATGAGTCTTGCAAGTGAGGAGCTCCTGAAAGTGTTTGTTGTTTCGTAGCCCTGCCAGGATGGTTGTGTAGCCATCCCACCTTTGCTGCAGTGGGTTGAGCAGTCCCCCAAGAATTAAATTGCTTTAATTGTCCACGAAGCAGCTGCAGTGTCAGCTTTTGCTCCTAACCTCCTGTTATCTGAGGAAAGGTGATCAGGGGTTCCCATGCTTCTGTTTCACCGATTCTGGAATTAAGCAGAGTGACAGGCTGGGTGGAAAACAGGTGTGTTCAGAGTGACCCAGGAATTCTAAAATTGTTCATCCTTTCCAAGCAAATAGTGTTTGATCTGCTGTCCTCATTATGGGTGTAGGGAGGGTACAGAAACTATGCCTGGTTTTTGAGCCTGTGGGCCTTCCAAGACTCTCACTGATACCTACAGTCATCCTTGGCTAATTATCTGTTCCAGCCTTCTCCCCAGTACTAGCACTTAACCTCCTTTTTGTTTCCCTAGAGGCTTTCCCAAAAATGGCAGGTCATCAACCAGAGGAGCCTGCTGTGGTAAGGAGCATCTCTTCTTGGTGGATGAGCTGGAGCCACGTTTGGGGTGGGAGAAGGTCGGGAGCAGGGAGGGTGTTTCTGCTGTCCCAGGGCTAGAACAGCAGTGGGTTGTAGTCATTCTCAGCCTAAGATGAACATTAGGCAGACTCAGATCAGACTCAGACTTCACAAGGGGCACCTTCAGCTACGTTAGGAGAATGCCAAGACATCTTACCCACTTAGGATTTTGACTCAGTGCCCTTTGCGAACAGGATATCATCACAAGTCAAAATGTCCCTCAGTGGATCCTTGCTGCCCATTCCCAATATTTGCGGGGAATGCACACCAGAAGGAAGCCAGGAGAACGAGCTGGGCACATAAGGTCTGGTTAGGGTCCCTGCTTTCCTTGTCCTTCCTATTTTTCACTCCTATGGAACTTGGCCCTCTGGTGTTCTGCAGTGGAGAAGATGAGACTGCAGATGAAAACCCAGAGTCTCAAGAGATGCTAGAGGAACAGCTCGTGAGGATGTTGACCCGAGAAGTCATGGACCTAATCAGTAAGTGACATGTGGGAACCAGGGCTCGTAGAAAAGAATTTCTCTGGAGGAAGAACTGGTCAGCCACCCAACCCCAGTAAGGCATGTTTGCAGCAATACTGACAGATTGATGAGAAAAAAATTAACCCGGTAGAAACTAGGTGGTCTTTAAATCAACCTGTGGTCATTTTATAAATGGCAAACTGAATTGCATTTGTTCATACTAAGGCTAAAATATAAGGAAATGGTCTAAAATAGAAGGAATTTGGATTAATGGTAACAATAACTTCCTTGTTTTGTCAAAATAGGGAAAAAATTAATTCTTGGACATGAAGATGGTTAATTTTCTCTTTTTTTTTTTTGGTCATTTCATTTGTTTGAGATGCAAAGTGGACTAAAGATTTATCAGATATCCTCTCCTGGCCACTTAGCCTCAGAGAACTCTGTAATTTCCCTCCAGTTCATTGAACTTGAAGAGGGACCAAAACATGGACTGGTCAAATGCCTCTGTTTCTATTGGTGAAGCTGATGATGTTCCTGGACAATACCCCACCTTCCTCCCTCCTCACCTGCCCAGGGACAGTTTGGGATGTGTTGTCCTGAGGCAGCAGTTGTCTGGTGGTAGTAAACCCAGTAACCCTGCTTTCTTGCTTTAGCGGTGTGCTGTGTTTCAAAGAAAGGTGCCGATCATAATACTGCTCCCCCTGCAGATGGAGATGGTGAGTCTGTTGCGTGACTCTGGGAGGTCTGCCCTTACTTAGGCTCCCAAATATTGTCCTTTCTGTAGCTAGGTCGGTTCCTATAGAAACTGTTTCCCTAGCAGTCTGATACAGATGGAATTTGTACATCTAGCTTTCATCTCTGCTGGCCCTTTTGCTCTATTTCTTCACTATACTCCCACCTCAGAGCCTTTGCATTGGCTGTTCTGTCTAGAATGATTTTTCTTCTCAGCCATATAGATTTCCTGTTCGCTTCCTTTATTTGGGTCTGTGCCCAAAAATCACCTCTGATAGATCATCAATGAACAACTTAGCAAAAACAGCAAACCCAGCCCCTCTATATTCCCTTCTGCTCTATTTTTCTTCAGGACACTTACCACTACCTGATTTTACATTTTTGTTGTTGTTTAATGATTTTTTTATGATTTTACAACTTACTTATGTATTCATTTATTACTTGTCCCCCTTACTGGAATGTCAATTACCCCAGTAACTAAATTAGTGTCCACTACAGTGGGTCCTCAAATATTTGCTCAACAACAAAAGATCCTCACCATTTGCAGCTTTTTAAGTAACTGTCTGGAAAAACTCGTTTCCTACTGTTCCCAAATGTACAGCTACATACATCTCTAGATCTGCCATGAGCAATGGCTTCCACACTCTTTCCATACTCAACCAGCAGTCAGCACAGCATGCTCAGCTCTACTCTGTGGGCTTCTCTCAGGATAGGATATGTTTCACTGTTCTAAGAGGATGGAGTTTAACATTCTGCTCTCTGCTTACAGATGAAGAGATGATGGCCACAGAGGTAACCCCCTCAGCCATGGCGGAGCTTACAGACCTGGGCAAATGCCTAATGAAGCACGAGGTGGGTGGAGGACACAGGTGATGTTTTTCTCCTTTCCTGGCTGTGGAGCCAGCTTCCACTATTCTCACTCTGCAATGCCTTCAGAAAAGTTTTGGAGGCAATACTCTACATGAGTTAGGTTCCTGATTCCTAAAGCCTCAGGAAGCAGTGGGTAAAACTCAAGGCCATGGTGTTTCCCCTGCTAATACGGGCAAAGGCTCTCAGAAAAACTCGGTGGCACACCGGTGCCACTTTCTCGTATTTGGCCTCTTCCAGGCCTGAGCTTTGTCTTCCTACACATAGGTTTCCTCTTCTAGATTGGTTGTTTTTTCTTCTTTTGACTGCCTGATTTCATAGCGAGGAAATAAACTCACTTTTATCCTTTTCCTGCTTACCTAGTATTGAAACTGCAGCTCCTGAAACCTAAATATATACTCATAGAAAGTTGGGCTTACTTTCCCATGGTAACCCTTTGTCCTTTCCCATTAGGATGTTTGTACGGCGTTATTAATTACAGCCTTCAATTCCCTGGCCTGGAAGGATACTTTGTCCTGCCAGAGGACGACCACACAGCTCTGCTGGCCCCTCCTCAAACAAGTATGGTTATTTGCCCCTTCTTGAAAAGTTTGAATCATAAGGATTGACTGAATCATTTGGAAGAATTGGGGTACTGGGGTCTTCAGAGTTCCACTTTGGCCCTGAGCACAGCTGTCTCCCCAGGTGTTGTCAGGGACGCTGCTCTCAGATGCTGTGACATGGCTTTTCAGCAGCGTGCTGAAGGGCCTGCAGACGCACGGGCAGCACGATGGCTGCATGGCTTCCCTGGTGCACTTGGCTTTCCAGATCTACGAGGCACTGGTGAGTGGGGGAGGACGGCCATGGCTTCACCCTTCACAGCTGCTTCCACTCAGCAAGGCCTTATCCTGAATGTAGGCAGCTGCCAAGGTGACGGTGCTGCCTGAGGAGTGGGTGTAGCACAGAATGGGGAAAGTGGCAGGGTCCAAACCTACCCCATTTGAGTGGGTTTGTCCTCACTTCTCAGCGTCCCAGGTACCTGGAGATAAGAGCTGTTATGGAACAGATCCCTGAAATACAGAAAGACTCTCTGGACCAGTTTGACTGCAAGCTTTTGAACCCCTCTCTGCAAAAAGCTGCTGATAAGCGCCGGAAGGACCAATTCAAACGCCTCATTGCTGGTTGCATTGGGGTAGGTCATGCACCTTCCTTTGTGCTCCTGACACCTTGTGGTCTTTTCAGACCATGGGTTCTGGCAAACCAGAGACCAGCTGTAGTGACTGGCCATTATGGTGAGATCTTCAAAACAACCCATTACTCAGGGTCCAGCATTAGTTCTTTCTCATTTGTTTTCCACAGAAACCCTTGGGAGAGCAGTTCCGAAAAGAAGTTCACATTAAGAATCTTCCCTCACTTTTCAAAAAATCAAAGCCAGTATTGGAGACGGAGGTGCTGGACAATGAGGAGGGTGGCCTGGCCACCATCTTTGAACCCTGAATCAAGCTTTTGGGCATCCTTTCTTGGCCTTTATTGTCATCTCTTCTCCTTCGTAGCGACTCTCTAGGCCCCTCTTCACTGCCACCCCACTCACGACCATTGTCAGCCTGGAGAGATCCAGGTCTGGAGCTGGAGAGTGGGCCCTGTGCAGGGCCAGAAGTAATCATACTGAAGTATCAGGAAAGGGAGTCAAGGCTTACACCACACTGTCTAGACCTCCCAGGTTCTCCCATTCTACTTGGAGTTTTGGCTTTTCCAAGAGAGAAGAGCTAGAGCAGAGCAGCCCTTCTCCCCAAGCACTGCCGCCCCGGTGCAGCCGTACATCTGTGCAGAGTGGTAACTAGGGGTGCTGTACCCAGCACTGCAACTATCCGGCCTGTGGCAAGGGTTCAGCCCTGAAGTACTTGTGCCCAAGTGTTTCTCCTGGACTGTTGCAAGTCCCACTGAGCCCCCATGCTACTGGGCTGACAGGGAGCCTTTCCCATCCACCAGGGGCACATCTGGGTCAGGTGCTGAGTGCTGCGTTAAGCAAGAATCTGGTCAGCTGATGGGGTTCATGGTACAGGCTTCTGCCAAGTTCTGGATGCAGTATTAAGTATAGTACCTTCAAGGACCGGGGCTGAGTCAGCATCTGTAGTGCTAACATCCCCCTAAGAACCCACACTTGCCCTTCCACGAATGACATCTCAATGTGGTTTTCCCAGCCCCAGGGTCCACTCAGGCACAAGAGCCACAGTATCCTACCTAGTGTCAAGTGATGCCATTGGCATCCAAGGGTAATCCAGACCATCTGTGACAAGCAGCTAGCAAAGCCACTGGTCTCCAAGGACTAGCTGAGTCCAGGTGCCTTCAAAAATCTCACGGTCTTTCAGGTCCCTGGTCACTTCTGTCATGGGCCGTTTCCAAAAGGAAATATCCTTTCCTATTGTGAGTCTCCGGCCCACTCCAGAGATCAATGGATGGTCCTATAAGCATAGGAGAATGGATACCAGACCCTAGCCTTGAGGTCATTGCTCACCACACACAAGCTTAATCTTAACCATATGGTGTGTGTCCATGTGTTCTGCACAAAGACAGAGACCTGTTGTTGATCCAACCCACTGAGGAGGGTTTCAGTGAGGACTGAGTGGAACAGCATGGACAGAAACTACAGCTTTTAGCTCATACTGGTCCCAGGCAAGGAGGCTTAGGAAGGGGTAAAGCTAGGGAAACAGAACTTGGTGTCCAGTATAGCTGTTTTCTGTGGCACAGATTTGTCCCACACCCTCTTCCTGAGTGGTGCTCTGGGCTTACCAACTGTGAAGGCCATCTGAAAGCATGGTTCCCTCCAAACATGTTAGCTGCCTACTCCTCTCTGTAGTTGGGGCTGTGGAGGGCATAGTTGTATTTATTGTGTTGTACTATTTTTAACATCTTGTGACTTCATGCTAGAAGTTTTCTATTGTTTATAGAACCTTTTTGTAGAAACATAACTCTAAAGCACATCTGCATGTCAGTAAAAATCTCAATTTCATACAGAAAGAGCCCCATCTGTCTTTTTCAAACTAGTGATGTACTTCAGGGTCACTGTTCCTCATGAGTGGACAGGAAGAACTGACTGAGGGACCTGCTCTGTCAAGCACTCTAAAACAGTATGCCAGCTAGAGAGATTTCTATCCTCAGCACATAGACCAGGCAGCCCATACCATCCTCCAGAGTTGTCTTTGGTGACCCCTGGATCTGACCCTGGGGACAGTCCAAAGGGATTGCTGTTCATATTGTTCTTGATAACAATGGAACTTGACTGCTAGGGACCACTCTTTTTTAAGTCAGCAACTTCCTCCAGTATTCAAGAGACAGCTTAACTGGCACGCAGTATTTTTGTAGTCTGACTGTGGCCACCTCAATTTGGCATTTCTCATAAAGCTTCAGAGGGACCAGCCCAGACCTGCCATGACCTCTGAGCCCAATGTTTCCTATCTGTCAGTGCCAAACCTGTTTTGAGATAAGACCCAGTTATTTGTGGGCTGCAACTGAAGAAGTAGTCTCAGACAAAACAATGTGTGTTTGGGTGTGAATTTATCTACATGAAGGCCTTATAAAGGCACAGTCACATTTTGTGACACATTTAACAAAATGTATTGACTGAAATAAAGTGACAATTGTCCAGAAACTCGGGACACCTAGTCATACTGGGCTCTCTGTAGCAGTCCGGTGGCAACAGGTCAGAACCCAGAATCTTCAGCATGCATCAAGAACATCCAAGGCCCGCCAAGCCAGTTAAGTCTAGTGCCAGCCTCAATCCATCTGAACTGCATCTAGTTCATCCAAGAACCGCTGGCACTTTCCCATCAGTACCTTGATGGCTTCACTCACCAGCACATCTGGTGGCAGTACTCCTGTTGACTCAACAGAGACTTGGGAAAAAAACAGAGACATTTAGCCCAGACATGGCTTGCAAAAGCTCCTGTGTAAGTTACTGCTAGATTTCACATCTGGATTCTGCAAGAAAGCTGTAGCACCAAAGAACTAACCCCACAAACTGCATACTCACAAATATAATGGTCCCGAACCCGAGCAAGCCGGACAACCTTCTTTAGCTTCTCATTCCGGAAGACTTCCCTGCTGAAGGTATCTAGCCGGGGATTGGCAACTCTGGCCACCTTTTTACCTAATGAAAACAAACCATGTTATAAACATGAGTTTGAGCTTCCTCTCTGCCACTTTCAAAAAATACATACATTAGGTCCTGACCCAAACAGCATCCCAAATACCACACCTTGGACTTCATGCACCTCAATAACGCCAGGTGAAAAGCACCGGCTCAGCTCCTCAGCTGCCTCCCCTTCCACAGGCTCCAACAAGGTGATGTCTGGCAGAAGCCTGTAGCTGGCTGTTGCCACAGGTGAAAACTTGGCATGATCTTTGCCTAGAAGGAAATCAGAGCCTGTGGGAAACCCTTCTTGATATTCCCAAAGGCCCACTGACTTTCTGCCTGTCAGTGACATCTTAGTGGGTTCCTTAGTCACACTTCACCCAACTGTATTCAAACCACCTTACTCCCCCTGGCAGCCCACAGGATTCTCACCAATGCCCTTGACACAGTGCATGAGTAGGTCAATCTCCTGGCCAGGCCGCAGCTGAGCAATGAGGATGTCATCGTGCACTGGTCGGATGGTGCCCTCCGGGAAGAGGTCAGCTTGGGTTCCCAGGGGGACCCATGTCATGTGTCTGGTGTACACTGGAAGAAGCACATCAGAAGACTTCAGTCCCTAAAACCAGCACCCACCAACAGGTGGGCTCTCTTACACTACCAGTACTTACCTTTGTGGTTCACATAGAGTTCATTAGGGTCAGAGGAATCTTTAGCAGCATGGGGGTTGCGAGTGCACCTGACTTGCAGCCGAAACTGCAGAGTATCAATTTCTGTGCCTTCTTCATCTCCTACACAAAGACAGAAGCTCTTAGAAGACTAGTGCACATCTGAATGCCAGGCACCAACCACAGTAAGTGCATTACACTTCTGATTTATTCCTCTTAGCTGAAGTAGGGCAAGGACAATGTACGAAAAGAGGAGTAACTTGCCAAGGTCATAAAGTCAAGTCAATCCAGGATTTGAAAATAGGCAGTCTGATTCCAGAATCAACTCTGCAGAAGAGAGCTGCTCTCCCTCTCCCAACTTTCGCTTTCTCAAACCCTCACCTTGGTTCCGGTATTCAAAAAGACGAGGATCAGCATGAATGGGAATGAGCCCCAAGCGATGAGCAAGGATCTCATCCTGGACAATGGATGTGTTGTTGTACACCAGGACCTTTTCCACAGCCATGGTTGGCACCTACCCAACAAAACAACCACTCACCTACCAAGACCCCACAGATTTCCCATCTACTCTCTACCTGCTTACACAGATAGGGAGAGACCTCTTCCTAGAAGAATATGCGTGACTAAAAGTTTACAAATGAGCGGGAGAAATGCTCAGCAAAATTTCAGGAAAAATAAACCTTGAGACAATTCTACAAGTGAGGTAATGGCAAGGTGTCCCCATACAACTCCACCCCTGCCAGCACACCCACCAATACCTCAGCTAACAGAATACGTCGAAAAGCATTGGCAATGGCTGCATCAATTCCCACCATGTCAAACTCCAACGTGTTTTCATCCATGTGTATCACATCTACTCGGAAGTTCTAAAAAGACAGGAAAAATACCAAATGAAGCTTCCTTTCTGCATAGTCAATACCCGCCACCCCGGATATTTCCCTTAAAATATTAGCATTCTCTCTCACCCAAAAACCTCCCTCTGCCTAGATGTTCCTCATTAGATGTTCATTTCTCCCCCAACCCTTTATTAGGGTGTTTTTGTTTGTTTGTTTGTTTTGTTTTTGCAATTTCTCCCCACCCTTATTTGGTCAAAATAAACCTCTTTTAATAGTGAGGACTTTTTTTTTTTTTTTTGCATATTTTTAAATTAAATTTACTGGGGTGACAATGGTTAATAAGATTATATAGATTTCAAGTATATTTTCTATATGTGATCTGTATATTGCATTGTGTGCCTCCCACCCAAAATCAAATAGTCTTCCATCACTGTCCATTTGATCCCCTTTAAACATCCCTTCACCCCCCTTTCCTCTGGTAACTACCATACCATTGTCCGAGTTTTTGTTTGTTCATCCGTTGCTTTCAGTTTTCTATCTCACATGAACGAAATCATATAGTTCTTAACTTTCTCTGTCTGACTTATTTTGCTTAGCATGATATTCTCAACATCAATCCACATGGTCACAAACAGCAGTATTTCATCTTTTTTTACAGCTACATAGTATTCCAATGTATGTACGTGCCACATCATCGTTATTCAATCACCTAGCAAAGGACACTGCTGTTTCCATGTCTCTCTGCATTATGACTTCTAGCCAGAATATCCAGAGATTATTCTACTAGAGAACATGCCTCCACACTGCTTAGTCCAGGTGACACAACTCAATCCTTACCTTGCTAGATTCTTCTGTTGTACATTTGGCACTGTTGATAGGATCCCTCATTTTCAAACTCTAGTTCCTTGATTTCTGAGCACCAATCTTCTGGTTTTCTACCTTCTCTGATGAATCTTTCTAAACTCACTATCTTCTACCTACTCCACAAATATTACTATTTCCCAAGTTTTCCCTCCAGAGTGACCTCAATCCTACTCACGGTTTTAGCAACTATCTGCACCAACTACCGAAATTAATTATTACTTCTGATCTCAATTCAAACATGTATGCCACTAGTCTGATAGACTTCTCCATCTGCAGAACAATGAATGCATCATCATTTTCCAAATCAATTTATCAATAAATGACACCATCATGCCTTGGTCCCCAAGCTAGGTCGTTTTACAGTACCCCGTCACAACCCCTATCCAAGCAATCACCAAACTTACCTTGTATCTCCCTTTTGCTCTATTACCTAGTCCCTAAAACATACTTCAGTCCTGCCTACCATTCATGCCCACCCACTTTATATTCTGGCAATAACGAACTGTTTGGACATTTCCACAGCACAGATCGCACAAGATTTGTGATTTAACTTCTGTTCTTAGTCCCTTCTTACCCTTCCTTGTTCTCAACTTCTGTTCATCGTTCTAGGCTCAATTCGGATGTTTTTTCTCTTTCGGAAACTCTTGCATACGTTTGCCTTCCTTCCCATTCTAGATTAAGTGCCCCCGCGGGATGGGATAACCCCCACCGTAGCCCATCCCGCGTCATCCTTCCTGCTAGCAACTACCTTTACCACATTACACTATAACCATTTGTTCACATGCGCTCTTTTCCAACAAGACTGAACATCTGTTCGCAAAACAGGGTGGAAACCGCTCCCCGAAGACAGGTTCTGAAGCACAGGCTACTCAAATCACATGGTCCGATCCTCTTAACTCTCTGCGGACACTTCCAGCACCCACCTTCTCAAAGCGGTCCTGGTCCCAAGCATCATCATAGCCCGAATAGTTACCGGGAAAGTCGGTGGTATGAACCTAAAGCATAGAGAGACGAGGCTGTCTGCGAAAGGGCATCGAGGCCAAGCCCATCCCTACTCCGATCTTAACTCATCCCTGTCCCGCTCTCACTTTTCCTCCCGACCTCAAGGCCGCAAAGCTTACATTGCGAACCCCGAACTCCCCTAGAACCACGCGGCTCCGCATTTCTTCCACCGCCTGAGTCGCCGCCATCTTCCGCCCTTTCACGTGACTAACGTAGCAACTGGCGCGTGCGTCCTGGTCGACCTCTTTCGTCTCCGTGGCAACGCGTCACCGCCTGGGAAGCTAAATATCGCGAGACTCTGTCCTGTCTACGTCCACGTCCCCAGCTTCCGGAAATTAGTTTTGTCCAAACATCCGGGTTTCTATTTCTTGCGTTCTGGCTCATCCCACCTCTCTTTGGCCCCTGTACCTCTTCTATAAGGCCCACATCTCTCCCACCCCTCCGCGTGCAGGAGTAGCGCGACCTTCAGCGACGGGAGCTCTCGAGGGACATGGCATCTACGGCCGCGCCGGCCGGCGGCTCTCGAAACGGGGCTGGCCCGGAATGGGGAGGGTTCGAAGAAAACATCCAGGTAATGGCCTCAAGGCTCCGGCAACCCCAGCCCTGGGGCTGGCAGTCGCCCTGAAGCGTCGTGCGGACTTTCCTCCGGGGCCTGGAAGTCTGCTCCATTTGCAGCATTTCACCTCTCCTTTGGCTCTTCGTGCACACGAAAGTCAGTGGGACCAGAGCTGACCTGAAGGGGCCGGACTTACACTCCAGCCAGAAGGCCTCTGGTCTGTTGGCCCAGTAGCTCTTTTTTTCGGGACAGTTTAGGAGGTCGGTCGGGATTAGGCATGGCGGGGGCTGAGAGGTGTTTGCACTGGCTAAAATCACACTGTGCACAGTCTCGTTTGGGGGTTGGGAAAGACAAAGGAAGTAGACAATTTTATAGCCCTTTGGAGCTTTGATGGGGAAGGTAGGAGAGACATGTGTGGGAGACAGGGAGTAGGTTTCCTAGGCTAGAAGAGATAACCAACCAAGGTTCTGAAAGTGAAGGAGTGGCATCAGCTATGGTGATCCCAAGCTATATCCCTAGCAGTGGAAGAATAAAACCCCAAGCTTAGAGATGAACAGAGAAGGGCTTACAGGCTGGAGCAGAAAGGTCCTGAACACTAAAAGCTTATTGTTTTCACAGGGCGGGGGCTCAGCTGTGATTGACATGGAGAACATGGACGATACTTCAGGCTCTAGCTTCGAGGATATGGGTGAGCTGCATCAGCGTCTGCGCGAGGAAGAAGTAGATGCTGATGCAGCTGCTGCTGAAGATGAGGATGGGGAATTCCTGGGCATGAAGGGCTTTAAGGGACAGCTGAGCCGGCAGGTGGCTGATCAGGTAAGCAAAACTGGATGCTTGGCAGGTATAAAAGTATACCTGGGAGGCCCCAGGTTCTGGAGTTGATGTTGGTGAAGCCCTGGTTGTCCAGTTAGGACCATGTAGAAATCCAGCAGAAAATAAGCAACAGAGCAGCCCTGGCTGGTGTGGCTCAGTGAATTGAGTGCTGGCCTGTGAACCAAAGGGTTGCCAGTTCTATTCCCAGTCAGGGCACATGCCTGGGTTGCAGGCTGGGTCCCAGTGGGGGGCATGCAAGAAGTGACCACACACTGATGTTTCTTTCTCCTTCCCTACCTCTTTCTAGAAATAAAATCTTAAAAAAATGAATAAGCAACAGATCTTAGAACTATTGGAGTTTCACAATACCCACCCACCCCGTCCTTGTTTTTCTTATTTCAGATGTGGCAGGCAGGGAAGAGACAAGCCTCTAGGGCCTTCAGTTTGTATGCCAACATCGACATCCTAAGACCCTACTTCGATGTGGAGCCCGCCCAGGTGCGAAGCAGGTGAGGAACCTTCTCCTGACAGAAGCTGCCCTCCTCACACCTAGTCCTTCAACCACTGCTGCCAGAGGCCAAGCCCTTAGACACCCCTCTTTTTGACATCACCAGCCCTCGTCATTATAGCTGTACTCCAGGTACACCGTTCCTCTTACCAGTCTGAGAACAGGACATGGTGATAATACATCGCCTTCCTCTTTTCCATCTAGTGAGTTACTTATCTTTCCTCAAAACTCAGTTCAAATGTCATTTCCTTTGTAACCCATTCCTCAACCCCATCCCCAGTTTGTCCTTTGTGGGTTCTCCCACGGAGCTCTGTGTTTCCCTCTAACAGGTAACACTTCAGCCAGGCTGTACTCTCTTCTTGATTCTGTCTCCCTAGAAAGCTCTTCAAAAGTAGGCTCTCTGATTTTTTTTATTCCAAGCACCGGAACAGTTTCTGAACCAGAATATCGGTACATAATTGTTGAATGGGTTTTCAAGAACCGGAATTAATCTTGGTTTGGTTCTTTATTCTTCAGTTTAGCCAGTGCTTACCAAATACCCAGTACACTCTGCAAGTACTTACTAAGTTTTTGCTCTGTATTAGGCAGTCTACTAGTTATGTCTGGGTTAGTGGTGATGACAGACGGGATCTTTGCTGAGTGCAGTTACAGTGCAGCACTCATTTGCTGTAAAGGGACACGGGGCGGGCAGGGGGGCACCTGACCCAGAGTAGGTGGGAGGGTAGGATAGGGCGGGTTCCCGAAGAAGGTAAAATCTAGCCAAATTCCCAGATATTATTAGGAGCTAGCTACTTAAGAAGAGAATGAGGACTTGCACTTTTATTTCTTCCTGGAATTTTCATACCGCTTCAAATATATTTTAAGCAAATTCTCAGCAGTGCCTGCAGGAAGGGTAAGCAGGAAGAGGCAGGAGGTACACTGGTTCCCTCAGGTGCCACCTTTCCTTTGAAACTTTTCCCAGGGCTTCACCATCACAGTTCAGCATTCTGGGCATTCTCTGCTGAGGTTTGCCTTTTATCGGGGAGCAGGTCAAATAGGTAAATAGTGAAGCACTTTCCCAAGACCCAGCTGGGCTCCCTGAGTTTCCCATATGGCAGTTGTATCAGTCAGCACAGCACCAGAGGGTTGTCCTTCCTGGAAGTATTTTTAGGGACAAGGAAGTGATTTCCTCCTTCCTTGTCTGTCTTTACTACCTTCTTCTCCCTTTACCATCTAGCATATTCTCTGGAGTTAGATGAATAAGATTCAGGCTCTCCAGAACTTCGTAAGTGCTGCCTCTGCTCTCATCTCTCCTCTCCTCTCTCAGGCTCCTGGAGTCCATGATCCCTGTCAAGATGGTCAACTTCCCCCAGGTAAATGGAGGGTAGCATGACTGGAAGAGCAGGGGGAAAGCACTAGGGAAGAGGGTGGGGTCACCAGGCAAAACCCAGGAAAGAATAAACAAGAGCCATTGTCCGCTCCCGCCTGAATGACTTGGTATCTTGACAGAAAATCGCAGGTGAACTCTATGGGCCTCTCATGCTGGTCTTCACGTTGGTTGCCATTCTCCTCCACGGGATGAAGACATCTGACACCATTATTGTAAGCCATACAGAGGACTTTGCGGGGTGGCTACACTGAGTAGAAAGCTGCCCGAGAAGGAGCTGGGGGAGTGAGTGAGAAGCAGTCCTGAGGACGGCCCTGGGCGAGGCTGGGGTCAGAGGCCTCCCAGGACTAAGTAGAGCCTTCACCCCACAGCGGGAGGGCACCCTGATGGGCACAGCCATTGGCACCTGCTTTGGCTACTGGCTGGGCGTCTCATCCTTCATTTACTTCCTCGCCTACCTGTGCAACGCCCAGATCACCATGCTCCAGATGCTGGCACTGCTGGTAAGGAGTCCAGTGTGGTGGGGGGCAAGGGTGATCTTACAACAGTAGTCAGGTCTTGGTCTGCATCTGTCCTGGGGCTCCAGGGCCTGGAATGGGGTAAGCTGGCGAGGGGACCATTTATTTCTCAGGGTCCCCGTGAGGGTCTAGAGGCCAGCCCAACCTGAGAGATTTTCTCTCCATCCTCCTCCTTCCCAGGGCTATGGCCTCTTTGGGCACTGCATTGTCCTGTTCATCACCTACAACATCCACCTCCATGCTCTCTTCTACCTCTTCTGGCTGCTGGTAGGGGGGCTGTCCACCCTGCGCATGGTAAGCTGGGCAGATTTCCAGGAGCTGGCTGTCCTCCTGGGGAGTTGAGGAAAGCAGCCCAGAGCTTAGGCGGAAGTTCACAAAGGGCTCTGAGGAAGCGTGGGGTGGTGGTAGGGTAAGAGCCCGAAGATGGTTTTGCTCTGGGGAGGAGTATCTTCACACTGCTCACTTTGGAGCCATGCCCTCTGAGCTGTATTCCTGTGGCCCTAGGTGGCCGTGTTGGTGTCACGGACTGTGGGCCCCACACAGCGGCTGCTCCTCTGTGGCACCCTAGCCACCCTGCACATGCTCTTCCTGCTCTATCTGCATTTTGCCTACCACAAGGTGGTGGAGGGTAAGTGACAGGAGGCCTGGTGCGGGGAAAGGGGAGAACAGCTGCCTGGGGCAAGGGCCACCCAGGTCTTGCTCACTTTCCATCCTTCTTTCAGGGATCCTGGACACACTGGAGGGCCCCAACATCCCACCCATGCAGAGGGTCCCCAGAGACATCCCTGCTGCACTCCCTGCTGCTAAGCTTCCAGCCACCTTACTCAACACCACAGTCAAGGCTGTCGTGGTCACCCTGCAGTCACACTGACCCCACCTGAAACCTTGGCCAGTCCCCTTTAACTCAGCCGCAGAGTGAAGGAAGACTAAAGGACAGAACTGATGACATATGTCTCTTTGTTGGGGTCTGCAGCTGCCACCGAACTGTAGCCACTGAAGCACCTCCTTTGACACCTGTCAGGGCTTCTGAAGGGCACAAGGCCAGGAACTCCTGGCCGGGACTGCAGGGCTCTGCAGCTAGTGCACAAAGTGGGTCAGTGCCTCTGAGGCCCTCTTACCACCTACCCCTTCCTTCCTCTGTATTTCTCCCACATTGTCTTGCTAAATAGAGACTTGGTAATTAAAATATTGAAATCTGGAGCTGCAGCTGCCCTTCCAGTGGTCCTTCCTGCCGTTCTACTTCCTGTACACCTTCCTGTTCCTCTGTCAGCGGTGGTAGTGCAGTATGTTCCCTTATTTATACCCTCAGGATGTAAGATGGGACGGGGTAAAGGTGGGACAGCCCAGCTACACTGAAGGCAAGTGATTGAATGTGGAACCTGTCCCTGAATGCAAGTGACGTCTGACCCACAGAGCAGCAAGGAGACTTAAGTTTGGTGGAACAGAGTATCCAGTTTGAGTCTGGGCTCAGCTGCACTCTTGGGACACCAGTGAAGCAATGGCAATTGGACAAAAACTTCCAGACTCTACCCCATGTCCGTCCAAGACCCTTCCAGACCTGGGCGAGTGTACAGGGATAAGTTTCCTGTGGGAGCTCACACTAGAAGCCGGACTTGGCTTTGCCTGGGTTGTATTGGGGCTGAGGAACAAAGCTCTCTTCTGTGCTCTTTCCTCTTGAAAAGTGCTGGTTACCCACCACCACCTATTTAATCTGCTCTCTGCTAGTTCACAGGGAATGGAGTTTTTGACCTCTCTTCACTACATTTACATTACTCATTAAAAAGAAAAATTACCCTAAGTAAATCTAGGTCAGCATCTTTCCTTCCTAATAAAGGGACTAAGAAAGATGTGACCTTCATTCGCCTGCTCTGTGAGGCCCTCACACCATCACCCTTGGACAAAGTTCCAACATTACTGCCTACACCGTGCAGTGTGTCCTTCCGGAAAGCTCCAGCCCACTTTCCATGGCCTCACCTCCACTCCAGGTTGCTGGGCCTGGCACCCTGCTTATTTTGGCTACCCTGGTCTCACTGGTACTGAGAGCCTCACGGCATCAGCACTGCCCCATGCACCTGGGGAAGGGGCGATTCTAGCACGTTGAATCTACCTGCCCCGGAAAACCTTTGTGGTTCCCCTGTGCTTAGTAGCTGGGGCCGTCTCTACCCGGCCAAGACCCCGGGGGCCGCTGCGAGGCCGCCATCTTGGCGAGGGACACGCGAGAAGTCCTCGTGGGCTGGAACCTCGCGCACAGTGCCTCCTCTCGCAGGGGTGGGGCGAAGCCGGGATTAAAGGGCCCTGGGTCTAAAAAGGACAGGAGGGCGTGCCTAGGATCCTAGCAAAGGCAAAGAGGGTTTGGTTCTTAGGCATGGGGAACGACCGGAAAATGGGCAAGAGAACCCGGTCACTTCCATGTCACGTGGCTCCATTCCCTCCCCACCCCTGCCGATTGCAGGTCTCAACCCTGATACCTACTTTCTGCCTGTTGTGTGCCCCACACTCAGGGAAAGAGCATCCTCACCTCTCCTGAACCAGCCTGTACGCACAAGCCTGGTGGGTCCTCTTGGCTTGGGACAGGGAAGGGGCGGAGCGAGCTACGGTGACGCGGCCGTTGCCATGGGAACTTGCCGCCCGCTCTGGAGCCGAAGAGCCAGTGGCCGCCGGTCGCCCGCTGTCTACCTGCCGGCTGCCACTCTTGCCCGCTTCGGGCTCTCTTTGCAGGCACAGTAGAAGAAACCAGGCTAGAGGAAGGCAGGGAGCAGATGCGGCCTCTGAGCTGGGACCGATCTCTCACGTCCTAAGCCAAGACCCCTTCGCCGCCGCCACCGCCGTAATTGCGAGGGACAAGTACAAGCGAGGAGCAGCTCCCAGCCGATCGCGGATCGTTCGTCCGGGCCCCCAGCCCAGACACGGACGGCACGGTCCGCCCCAGCACCAGCACTGCGCGGTCTCAATTTCCCCGGAGACCTCGGCACCTGCCCCATCCCGGCCGGCTTCGGTCTGGGCTCCAGCGCTCTTCGTGGCCGCCGCCACCTCTACCGCCGCCTACGCCTCTGCGGCCGCTTCTACCCCCATTCCGGCCGCGACCCCAGCCCAGGCCCCGACCTGAGCCCCAACCCTGCCCGCTGCCCTGCCAACCTCGCCCGCGTCCTGGGCCCCAGCCCCGGAGGCCCAGCCATAGGTACGATGCTGCCCAGCTCCATCCAGATTTCAGGGGAGCCGCTGTCAGGCGCCGAGGTGCGGGACATCTGCCGCGGCCTGCGCGACAACGCCGTGCGCCTGCTCTCCCTGCGCGGCTGCCGCCTCTGCGACCGCGACTTCGGCCGCATCTGCCGGGCCCTGGCCGGGGCCACGTCCCTGGCGCAGCTCAATCTTAACCTGGGCGTCGTGTCCAGCCCCAGCCGCATCAAACAGCTGGCGGAGGCGCTGCGGACCAACCGCTCCATCCAGTCCCTCTTGTGAGTGCACTCCCTCGCAAGGGGGTCCCGGGAACTGCACCCCTTCTCAGAATCCCTGCCACCTCCTTTTCCTCCACATACCTTCCTGTACCTCTTTCCACCAGCCTCCCTCTCCCCCTACCCTTACACACACCCCTCCTTCCTCTGCTCATGACTCCACGATAACCCAGCACATCCCTTCTCTCCGGACTTGGCACACGCAGCCCCACCCCAAAGGAGATGGGATACTCACCTCTTCCTGGTGGGGCACGTGTACCTCCCACCTAATCACCCCCTTTGACTTCTGGGGGCAGCTACTCAGTTCCCAAGAAGGAACACTGCCCTGGGGACTAGATCCCTGTCCCTACTTTCTGCCCACTGAGGAATCCTAATCCACCCCTTCTCTGCACTCTGCCCTGGGTCCCAGTCCCTGCACCAGAAAAGAAAGCTAATTCCCCTTCTACCTGTATTCTTTTGGAATCTAGAATTTTCTTTCTCCCTTTCCAAGGCCTTTCCTCAGTGTGGTGACTGGGTGCCCTCATCACCTCTAGGGCTCACCCCTGTCCCCTGTAGATAGGGCTGATGACTGTGGTAACTGCTGCTCTCTGGTCTCACCCACCAGCCTGCATGGGAGCCCCCTGACAGATGCCGGGCTGGCCTTGCTGAACCCAGCCCTGGCCCTCCACCCTGCCCTTGTGGCTCTGGACCTGGGGGACTGCATGCTGGGTGATGAAGCCATCAACCTCATCTGTGGCCTCCTCCCCCCAGATGGGGCCAAGTCTGGTGAGCAGGACCCTCCTCTAAGGGCATGGGCTGGTATAGCCTTGATAAAAAGCTAAATGGAGAGGGTAGGGTCTGTGGCCCAGAGCTGAGGGCTCTGACAGCGTGGGTGAGAATGTTTTTAAATCCCCTCAGGAAGGAGAAGGATTAGGGGCAGAGCAGGATGGAGAATCTGGAATCCAGGTCTGGTGGGCAGGGAAGGCAGGGTCTCTAAGGGTGCTGGAAGTCTGTGGTGGGGGTGGGGTGCTCCCAGGCACCAGGGACACCCCAGAGACCCAGGGCAGGGTAGGGGCTTAAAGAGGGCCTGATCTTCTGCATCCCGGCTCCTCCTTATGATGTTGCCCAGGTCTGAAGGAGCTAACGCTGAGTGCCAACCCTGGCATCACCCCTAAGGGCTGGAGTCGCCTCGCCATTGCTGTTGCCCACAGCTCGCAGGTCCGCGTCCTCAATTTGGACTACAACCCCCTGGGTGAGGCTCAAGAAAACCCCCTTAGATTCTCACTACCCCATCCCCATTCAAGAACCTGGGACCATCAGCTGCCACAGTAACCCCCACACGAGGAATGGGAAGAGAGGGAGGTCTGGGAGGTAATAGAGGAGCGAGCTGTGTAGATGACCAGGTAGATGACCACAGGTAGATCAAAGAATCCATCACCACCCATAGGCCAGGCTTGCTGTATGCATTCGCTCACAAATCACAATGCCCCCCCTCCTGGCCATCTACCAGTTGTCGGTGTTTCCTGACCTGAGGGTGGGATCTAAGGTTGATGGGGCAATGGGGAGGCTGTCAGGGTAGAGGGATTAGCAGGCCTGTGCATGAACTCAGGGGAGTATGTGTGTGCGTCCTGTCTCCCCAGGTGACCATGTGGCCGGGATGCTGGCTGTGGCTGTGGCTTCCAGTCGAACCTTAGAGGTTCTAGATTTGGAGAGCACAGGGCTCACCAATCAGTCAGCTCAGGTGAGACTTCTTCATGTTTGGGGAAGGCCATGAGTTGCAATGGAAACTAGTCAGGGCGTCTGTGGACATACCCAAGAGGTGGCAGGTTGGAGTTGGGGAAGCCACGTTAACCGTGTTTGTTCTTTTCCATACTTTCTTCCACCCCAGACCCTACTGGACATGGTAGAGAATTACCCCACAGCTTTGCGGAGCCTGGTGTTGGCTGAGAACAGCATTAGCCCAGAGCTGCAGCAACAGATCTGCGACCTCCTTTCTGAGGGAGAGGAGGAGGAGGAGGAGGTGGCAGGAGGGCCTGGTGACAGCCAGGAACGAGAGCGGGGGCGGGAGCCTGCTGCCCACCAGAGGGGAAGCAGCTCCTGGATGTGCCCTAGTGGTAAGAGCCCTGAGGGTTCATTGGAACCAGGTCTGAAGAGACTTGGGACCTGGGAGGATGGGTGTGGGAAACCTAGGCCGCTTTTTTCCTATTTATGGTCCCTATTGGAGGAACAAATGGTGGTCTAAACACCCCTCTGCCCTTCCACAGATCCAAGCTCTCAGATGGTGCTAATGACATCAGGACTAGGGGACAGTCTGTTGGCTGAGACCGAGATGTGACTCTCCACTTGGGCTTCTGCACATCATTACATTTTTCTCTGTCCCCAGCACCTTGCCCCAGATACCAGAGTCAAGCCCTGGGGCTTGGGAGGGAGGGGTTGCCTGGGGCTCTGGCAGCTCATGGCAGTGGGGTGGGAGGCTCTGGAAGCTGTGAATTGCCTTGAACCCAAGGCAATGGCTCTGGACTTGTTGGCAGCTCTGGCTGCAGCCCGCTGGCTCGGAAGAGATTTTATCAATTCTACAACCTAGTGTGTGGCTGTGGTCACTGAGGGTCTGGCAGTAGGGGAGGAATTGGAACTACCACTAGGCACCACTAGGGGGCAGTGCCACCCCACAACCAAAGCATCCTCTGACACCCAAAGGTCTCAAAATGGTCTGGCACAAGCCTGGGACTTCTAGAATTTAGGGTTCTGAGGTGACACCTTACACAAGTCCTATAAAGATATAACGAAGGTAAAGAGCTTACCTCCAGAGCTGAGCTGGACTGGACCCTACCTCAGGGGAGACTCAAAGTCCAGTCAAGGTTATTTAAGGTGCAGCCCCTCCCAACTGCTGGATGCTCTCTGCTCAGGCAGAGTTGGGGGCAAGGCAGAATCACTAGCAAAGAGTAGGACATCACAGGAACTGGGAATGCTCAAGAATGGAGAAAAGAATGGTCATTAATAGACAAATTAGTCCACACCAGTAAAATAGTTTTATTTAATTTTAAAATAGTCATCAATGTGAAAACTTCCCAAAGCTGGGAGTAACAGTCTAGAGCCAAGGTTGGGAGAGGGGCCTGGCCTCACCCGGAGCCCAGCCTGAGGTGCTGAGGCCCACCCCATACTTGCTTCCAGAGGGAGGGAGAGACAGCTGAAGAGAGCCCTGAGTCAGCCCCCTCCCTCACCCTGGAGGACCCACTGTGCCAGGCCCCCTGAAGGCAACAGCTTGTGCGGAGGGTTTGGGAAGGGAGGGAAACAGAAAGGTTAATTGAAAACAGAAATTAGAGGTTACTAATCCCAAAGACACCCCCCTCCCCTCCCCCCAAAACCCCTCATGGCTATGAAAGGATGACAGAGGACAAACACCGGTGTGATGAACCCTCAGCTCCCCAGAAGCCTAGCTGGGGCTAGACTGACTTGAAGAAAGGTCTTGAGCCCAGCTGCATGTTACCTTTGGAGAATAAATATTTTAAGAAGGGAAAAGCCCGGAGGCAAGCTGGTGGCAGTCAGTCAATGCAGCTGAAAGGCCTGGTGTGGCCCACTGCCTGACCCAACCAACTGCACAGGGAACAGAGCTGTGCAGGCCTAGAGGGAGGCAAGTTCAAGGGCCTGGGCTGGGTAGGGGACCTGGAGCTGCAAGGGTACAGGCCTCCTGCAGTCCCGGTGCAGCAGTGGCAGAAAGGCAGGCAGGGGCCCTAGTTGAGTAGATTGCCCTGCTCCTGGGCCTGGGTCAGGCTGTCCTTGCGGTGCAGGTGGTGTACCCCCATCCTCTTGGGGCTGCGCTGGGGGCGGCTGGGGCCGGGGAGTGCCCAGCTCCTGCCCTCAGTGTTGGAAGTGCCAGGCCCTTTCTCCGTGCTATCCCTGGGCAGCAGGCTCTGTTGTTCTTCTTCGGGGCTGACGGGCAGGTTCAGTTCTTCCTCTTCTTCCTCCCTGGGCAGGCCAGAGTCAGGTTCTGTTGGCAGGAGAAGCCCACTCTCATGGGATGGGGAAGAAGGTGCCTGAACCTCCTCATCTCTGTCCGTGGAGTTAAGAGCAAAATGGCGCTGCAGCTCAGGCAGCGCATCGTGTCCAAAGGCTGTGCGCTGGGCCGCAGTGGCCGGTGGTGGAATGCGGTCCACAAATGCTCGCTGCCAGCTGGCCAGCAGGTCCTCTTCAGAGCTGGCAGAGCTGACAGGAGCGCTGAGTGTCGGGGGGGCTGGGCTGGGCTGGTGATGCGGTGAGGGCTGGGCTGAGGCAGGGCTGCTGGGCACTGGGCTGGGTCGGGCTCGCTCACTCCCCTCCTCCACCAGGCTCAGGGAAATGGCCTGGCGGGTGGCATAAGTGCAGTTGGGCAGGGGGCTGTTGCGGGGGATTCGCACTTTATCCTCAGAGAACTCTATGACCTTTCGGCCGGGATACAGAGGGTGTGGTGGAGACGGGGTGGGGTAGGGGATCAGCTTCTCAAAGGCTGGCAGAGGCAGGTCGTCCTCTGGGGAGCCCCCAGCAGCACTCAGAGAGTGGCACTCCCCATTGGGTTGGGGGGTGGGACTGCCAAGGCCAGGGAGGCTGGCTGGGTCACCTGGGGCACCCCCACTCATGTCTACATGCACGAAGACATCCTCAGCCAAGGGATGCCCAACACTGCCCGACTGGGCCGAGTTGAGTAGTAGAGACTCTGGCTTCTCCAACACCCGGGCAATGATCGAGGTGGGTACCACAGCCCCTGAAGCCATGTTGGGGGCAGGGCCTGGGCTGGCGGTCTCCTGATCACTGTGCAGATGTTTCCGAACCATGTCCTGTAGCTCGCAGGGCAGCTGGGGTAAAGAGCAGAAAGGAAGAGACATGCACGACCCCAGCCTAAGACAGGCTGACTCAGGGCAGAAATCATGGTACCATGCACAAGTGTAAGACCACAGTGTGCTCGGCGCCTCGCTGCGCTGAGCCTGCAGCATGCCAGGGTACAGCCTCACTTCACAGACAGACTGAGGCTCGTAGGGGCAAAATAGCGAGGTTTTGATTAACACAGCCAAGATCTGCACCCGGAACTGGTGCTAAGGCCCACGTGTGCTGAAACTTCTATGTCCCCTATCTTAGCAGTAGCTTCTGCCCAAACCAGACACAGGTTTACAGATCTGTAATGACTGGAAACCTTGAGAATAAGATGCCTCCACTCCTGCAGGCCCCATCACCCTTAAGCCTGAGGATCTTGGGTCTAGAGTTTACCCCTTGGGGTCAGGGGGAATCTCTCAATGTTCTTTTGGCTGATAGCTCTGGCCACTCCTTCCTGCATGGGATCCTGGAGTCCCTCTCTCTGTGTCTGTTCTGGAAATACCAACAGGGCCAGCCCCAGCCCTACTGCTGGGCCCTTGACAGCATACAGGACACAACTAGTGACAGAGTTGACTGGCTTAAGAGGAGACAGGGAGGCTATGGGGATGGAGAGAGATGCAGAAACCAGAGTCAGAGGGGTCCCAAAAAGACTGGACTGGCATTGTTGGGGTGGGCACTGTACTCACATCAGCAAACTTGTGGTTACGGAAGTGGGATTTGTTGCACTTGAGGAGCTGCACAGCCAGGTTGCAGTCCAACCGGTACCGTTCCTGCAGATGCACATGTGGTTCAGAGCCCAGCCGTGCCCGAGGGAGCAAGGTCAGGCCAGGACAGAGCTGGCCCCAGGTGAGGAAGGCCCTGGAGGTGCACATACATTGAGCTCCTCCAGCTTGTTGATGGTGTTCTTGGCATCCAGCAGCTTGTTGGTCAGCTCTACAATCTCCCAGTCCAGTGTCTTCCTGTCCATCTCAGCCTTCTTGATCTGAGGCACAAGACTTGTGATGAACCAAGCCCATACCCTAGCCAGCCCTTCCACCCCCTCCCAGCCCAGAGACACAGGAAGCCACAGGCGCTAGGGCAGCCAAGGCAGACGGAACAGAGACAGACGACGAACAGACAGAAGGAGACGAAACACCTGTCCTGTTCTCCAGGCTGACTGTGAGGTGGGGGCTTTCTGAGCATGACCTGCTGCCACCTGGGCACAGCAGCACAGAGGCAGCATATGAGCTGCCCATCTCTTGAGGGAGCCCTACATACCAGGCAAGGCAGCTGGTACCTGACAGAAGGTAACTGCAAACCCAGGCGCTGAAGCCTATGTAGGTAGCTGTTTCCAGGATCAGGCTAGGAAGAGGGAGGAGAGAGTAGGCTGCTGGGGGAGCCTGTGAGATTATCTAGTTGAGCTGGGAGGGAGCTGCAGGCTGAAAAGCAGCCTTCTGATCTTCAGCTTATAGACCAGATCTACAGCCCTCTTCCCCAGAATGGCTTGGGCTTCCAGCCACTGCAGCTGAGAAGCTTGAGTGTTTAGTGGTGACATCAATCACTACCTCTGCCTGGGCCAAGAGCAGGCTCCCAGCTGTCCCCCAGGAAGGAGGCACTGACTACTGAATGGGCCTCACATAAGGAAGAGGAAAGGAGTGGGCAGAGAGAAATGACCAGGGCCCTAGTAGTCCCAGATCTCAGTGGAGGAGGAGGCCAGAACAAGGGAGAAAACACACAAACTCAGACGCAACTGCAAAAATCCAGCTGTGGCTAAGAGAGGCCTGAGAGGAGAGTGCGGCAGCAACGGTGGCAGCATGAGGGGGAGACGAGGAGAGAAGAGAAACAGTGTGAGCATTAAGACAGTACCAACTTGCACAGCACACTGTGGTCCCCTCCCCACCACTGCCAACATCCCCTCCCCAAGCCCCAGGGCAGAATGGCATTCCCTCGGCAAGTCCTAGCCCCCCGCTATGCTGTGAGCACAGTGCCAGCCAAACCGCCGTCCTGGACAGATTACCAGCGTGTGCAGCTTGTCCTCCAGCTCCTGGTTGGTCCTCTGGGAAGCTGTGTAGCTGTTCTGCAGCCTGCAGAGGAATACAAGGCAGACCCCTGTGTCTTGATCCTGTTCCTCAGACCCTGTTCAGCTTCTCTTTTGTAAGGAATCTTGGGCAAGTCATTCTCCTCCCCAAACTTCAGTTTCCCCACCAAAATCAGATGATCTCGGAGGCCTCTTCCAGCTAACCCCCAATGAATGAGAGATGCACGCATGCGTGTCCTAGCCCCTCACGCCCATACCTGCGGAACTTGTCCTTATATTTGTCCAGCTCCTCACGGCTCTGGCCCAGCTCCAGCTCCAGGCAGTCCTGCCCGATTTCCAGCTCACGCTCCAGGGCCTCGGTGCGCCTGGTGGCCAAGGCCAGGCGCCTGCGAAGCTCCTCGTTCTCCTGCTGCAAGAGCCTGGCAGGGTGAGGGGTCAAGAGCAGAGGGGCATCAGAGATAGGAGGGCCATCCCTGGAGCCCCGGGCTGGTCAGAAAGGAAGGAATAGGAATGACAGGAAGACAGGCAACTGAGGGCAGGGGACTCCTTGAGATTCAGTCAGAGTCTGGGGCCACAAATTCCACAGGCCTATTGGACCTAAGAACACAGCCTGGCTTGGGGGGTCAGGGAGGCAGAGGGGACAGTAGATGGTAGTCCAACCCCCACTTGTTGGAGAAGAATGAGAGGACAGAATTCCCAGTCTGTCTCTGGTTACAGCCAAGCCAGCCGTCCACCAAGCCCGCAGCAGCTCCAGTTTCCCCACTACACAATCAGGCTGCTCCATTATTAATCTCTTGGACATCCAGCCCAGCACTGCCCTCCTCTTGAGAGGTCTCACGTGGCTGACAGAAAGGGTTCCAGGGAGGCAGCTGGCACAGGAGGGCCAGGAGCTGGGGAAGGGCTCACTGCCAAGAGCAGGCCCTCAGAATCATCCCCTCCTCAATTCCAGGTTCTCTTGGAACCCGTGGAACAAACCTCTTTTTCCAAAAGGAATATCCACAGCAAGCCGCCTCCCAGAGTCCCTAAAATACCACCCCACCCCAACATTTACCTCTACCTAATCCAAGGAAAAGCCCAACTATCCCAACAGCCTTGCCTGGAGCTAAGAGGGGCAGAGTTGAGGCAGGGCAGGCTCTCGGGCAGCAGATACTCACTTCATCCTCTCTGCATCAGTCAGGGACTCCTGGGCACAAAAGAAAAGAAGCCTGAGGCTCAGCTCTAGACCTGGCCTCCTGCGTGCCCACCCTCCAAGAAGCCCGGGAAAGGGCCAGTTCTGAAGCCCAAAGACTCTCACCGCAGAACGGGGCTGAGTGAGTGCCCCCTAGAAATGGAGGCAACCCAGTAACGCCCAGACAGGCCTAGATCACTCTCGCTCATGCCAACTAGGAGATTCAAGAACCCCTTCCAGCCCTCACCCTTACACACATCAGCTCCAATCCCTATCTTAGGCCTAGAGTCAGTTGCGAATAAGTCTTGGTACCCATGCTACCTCTCCCAGGGATAAAGAGAGCCTCTCAGCTGTTCACAGATGCTATGAGCCTTGCAAGCATGGCAGAGACCTTCGAGAGAAGAAATCGGGCTGATGCAGCAGGGTTCTGGGCTCTGACAACCAGGCCGAATCAGGACCTTACAGAGGCTTGGGAGGAACACGGGCACAGGTAAAGGAGAACTGCTGGGCCAGTCCTGGCTGGGAGGAGTGAAGTGTCACATCTTGCTTTTGACCTCCTGGCCCATCCTCCTGAACCCCTTTGTTGGTCATGGCCCAAGAGTCAGGGCTCAGCCAGACACAGAGCAGAGCAGGCACACGCTGGCAAGAGGGAATGTTAACGGCCCGCTTCAGACTGAACTGGCTGCTCCAAATACCAGGCAGGGTCCAAAAATGAGGTGGGCAGCCCAGACCACGGACTCTGGAGCCACTGATACCTAGATTTGATCCTTCTCTATCACACACTGGCCGTATTAACTGCGCTGAGCCTTAGGATCTTCATCTCCAAAGCCAGGGGAAGGCCCCTTGGGTGGCACCTAGCACAATACCTGGCCTTTTAATTTATTGTTCTCTGAGCTGAAGTGGGTAAACCCTGGCATCTGTGCCTGAGTCTGACTAGAGTGGCCGCAGCATGCCTGATGCTCAGCACGTGCTGACAGTCTCTCAGGTTCTGCCAGTGCACTCCACGTACTGCGACAGGGTGGGAGCCCGGGAGCAAGACGGATAACCCACCGCAACATTTCTCTCCTCCCGTCAGTAAGCCTAGCGAGGAAGGGTAACCAATGCATTAACGAATGCTGCCCAAACACCACAAAGCTGGAGGAAGGCCGCACTTCTGGGGAGAGTGAGGAAGAGCTGGTCTGGTGGAATAAGCTGGAGCACCGCCTCCCAAGAGCCCCCAGAGGGGGGCTGAACGGCTCGCTCCGCCAGGGGAGGACCAGAGTCTCAGCCTTCAGCAGGTTAGGGCCCCTCAGTCTGGCACGTTGCTTCTCGCAGGAGGAACCATGCTGCATGTGTGGGGTCATCTCTGCTAAGCTACCAAGACTCGGGGGCCCCCAGACAGGTGGACATGCACCCACGGCAGCCCCTGAGAGTCTGCACGGCCCCACCAGCAGCACCACACTCTCACCCCAGCACTGGGGGCTAGAAGCCCCTCGTGTGGGAGATGTTGGCCGGACACCCAGCCTCAGTGGCCTGCCTCTGCCAGCCAGGGTCGGGGTACCAGCCTTGCTGACCTCCTGCTCCAGCTGGGATCCGGGAACTTCCAGGCGTAACTCCCGATGCTCAGGTGGTGCCTTACGGTAGGGTTTCTTAGCAGGGGCTGCACTGGTCATTCTGGGAGGTGACGGCTCTGTGACCTGCTGAGGGGAAGCGAGGATGAAGGAACCTCAGAAACAAAGGCAAGAGGCCTCTGGATGAAAGGAAAAGGATGGTAAAAGGGGACATATGTAGGAGCCGCAAGGCAGGCAGACAGGCTTGGGCATGCGGCGATCATGAGAATGGTGGAGAATGGTGAATTCCAGTGTGCTGGCACCTACGGAGTCTCGAGAGCCCTGCGGGGGTCCAACAGGAACAGACGATGGGAAAGGCAGGACACAGGCCTGCGCACCAGGAAGAGTGCACTGTGCGGAAAAGGGCAGAGAGTCCGAGGCAGCCCACCTCGCTACTTTGTGGGCTCAGAAGAAAGCCTCGAAGGGGAAACTGCTCTCTATGCATCAGCTTCCTCAACTCCAAATTGGGGTAAAATAGCACCAATTTCATAGGGTATTGTGTGATCATATAAAGTAGTGAGAACAGCACCTAGCGCTTAGGAAATGGTCAATGTTAGCTTACAAAAATAACCAGAAAGTAAGGGTTTGAGGACATTCAACCAGCCTAGGCTCCTCAGTGGGGACCTCTGAGCTCGAGAGAGCCCTAAAGGCCAAGCCCCACTGGCCTCCACCACTCTTCTTTCACCAGCCCCTGGCCGAGGGGCCACCTGCCTGTCCCCTCTCCTGCCAGCCTCCCCAGGAGAGCCATGTGGGGGGCGCAGGCCTCACCGGAACGTACCGTCTGTCTGTCGGCAGCTCACTCTGTTCCTCCTCACTCTGTTCCTCGAGCCAAGGAGTTAGCCCTTGGCTCTCCGCATCCCACGGCCCCTCCACTTCCTCCTCTAGCCAACAGCTTCTGAAACTGGAGAAGGGAAGAAAGTGGAAACCAGGTGTCAGCCACCTGTCTGTCAGTGCCACAGGCCACCCTGCCCAGTGTGGGACCTGGAAGGCCCCCCAGGGAGAGCCAGGCAAGAAAGCCACGGACAGGGCGCTGGGAGAGAACTGGGCGCACCCGGCTCCCACCGTCTCCATGAGCACCACCTGTGTGCGGCCGTGTACATTCACGGTCTCCGTGCACCCACAGGCCCAAACCAGAAATAGGTCAGGTCTGTCATGTCCCCACCCTGCCCCACACCTGGTCTGTGCACCTCCCAGGCCTCTCAGAGTCTAGAAACAACTCAGAGGTTTGAATAACATGGGTGGCAGAAGAGAATACCAGGAAAAAGCCTAGCAGAGATGTAAGATGCTACTGGAAAGAAAGCTCCTAGCAACGTTTCCAGAAGGAGCCCACAGATTACCTCTGTGTAGAGCAGTGGCGAGAAGACTCTGAAATGTGAGGGCCGGGTGCTGCCGAGAAAACCTAGAAAGGCAGCCATTTAGAGCAACGAAGGTGCTCACACAGGGCGACGCTGACCCCCTTGCCCTCCTCAGACAGCTGGCAGGTGCCCGAAGACATTTCTGGCTGTCAAAACAGGAGTGGGTGCTCCTGGCATCTAGTGGGTGGAGGCCAGGGCTGCTGCCGACCAGCCCGTAACGCGCAGGGCAGCCCCCATGACAGAGTCAGCGGCACACAGTGTGATGGAGCCAAGGCTGAAAAAGCTTGGCATAGAACACCCATGTCTGGGGAGCCGAGACACCTGTGTTCCAGGCTCAGTGATGCTTCGGACACACCACTGTGTGGCCCTTGCTATTTGTCACCTATTTGTCATCTGCCCAAGGTAGCTGCACTGAATGACCTGTGTGGTCCCCTCCAGGTTCTTGGGGTTCCAAGCTCTGCCCCCACCTGCAATAAGCTGGTCAACAGCAGGGGGCAGCAGCCACCGCACGGACCAATGGCTACAGTAACCTCAGGTAGCCTTCTGCACAGAAACAATCTTCCTGCACCATCCACCTCAACAGAGCTGGAGGCTGAGGGAAGCCTGACGGGCTACAGCGTGTGTTCCTGCTGTCGGGACATGCCCTGACCATGACTCCTGTCACATTCCAACAGGGCCCAAGACAGGAAGAGCAGTGAGGGGTAGAGAGGGCGGGGAGGTGGGAGTGGTCTCCTCCTATGTCTGAACAGTCTGGTCTCTGGCTGGGGGTTCTTGGGGACTGGGGTGTGGCAGCAGGCACGAGCCGCCAACCTCCACCCCTCTGACGGTGAAGCAGAACGTGTCCCCACAGGGCACGAGCAGCATGCTGTGCTGGGCTGACTCCCTGTGCAGGAATCTGGGCGAGCCTGAAGGGACAGTGCATTCCTGGGGTGTGGGAGCAAACAAGTCACCCCACAGGTTCCCCAGGGCTACCCCTCCAGATGGCCCCAGGGTGAGCATTCCTACGGTCTGGGGGACAGGCCCAGAAAGCCCCAAGCAGCCTGGGTACCTGGGCTCTGATACTCAGGGGATGGAACAGGGGGTGTGTATATAAGTTGGAAAAGGGGTAGAGCCAGAGACAAAGGAGTAAGCGTTACAGGTGGCCAGAGACTCTACAAACCCAGGGGAGGCCCCCATGCTGGCTGCAGCCTCTCTATAGAGAATCCAGGCCCCTACTCCCCATCTTGTCCCCTCGGCTGAGTGGCCCCCTTCTCCCTGCAGGCCCCTTTGTGTACCCCCCTCTATTCTCAGCTGCCGGTTTTCTTCCCTGCCCTATTCCTGCTGATGCCCACACTGTCCTCTAGGCACCAGGACATGTTTGTTTATGGGCAGTGGGTGGACAGGGAGGACACTGACTACTCAGGTATCTGGTAATTCTACCCGTAAGGACAGTGGCCTCACTGCATGCCCACAGCCCTCACTCTAATTGCCACACATCCTACAGCTCATCCTGCCTCCCCTTGACCTCAAGTCCCCACCCCGCAGGCCCACAGTCCCACAGCACACATTCCCAGGGCGTCCACAGTCTGGCTCACTGAGGGGCAAACACTGTGGATATGGGTGGCAGTGAGAGAGAGAGGGACTCTCTGGGATGACGAATGGTGGGGAGATGAGGCAGGCGGCTCTCATACCCAGCCAAAGTTTGCCCTTTTCATGCACATCAGTCACGGGGCGGGGGAACCAGTCCCAACTGGGGAAGAAGAGGCAATGCCCACTAGGGAGAGAGTCCACAGGGAGCCTGCCATGTCCCCAGCACAAGTCCACAGAAGTCTGTGCCACTCCCCGCCCTATGCCCACAAATACCAATGCATGTCAGGCCCTAGCTCCAACTCCTGGGATCTGCTAAGCGCCCCAGATCAGCCTACAGGCACCCACTGTTCCAGCACTGAACAGGAACAAAATGAGCCTGGCAAGCCACTGTCCTTAACCAGAAGCACTACCGGGAAGGGCAGACCTGGGCGTGAGAACAATGCTAGGCAGAGAACAAAAGAGGCAGCAGCTGGACCCCAGGCCTACAGGCTGGGAAAAGATGAAAGGTCAGCCAAAAGGCAGCACAGCAGACCCTCCTGGAAGACCAGCTACTAGGTTCAGCCTCCGCTGGCCACACGTCCTCCACCCAGAGGTTCCCAGTGGTCTTGTGGTGTTTCAGCCCAAGGAGTCCAGCCCTGCATAGAGAAAAGAACTCCAGGGAAAGCAGCTGGATGTTCACAGTGGGCCCTGGGCCCTGAAGAACAAGCAAGCCGCCCCTGGGGCATCTTGGCCTCTTGGTGCCCGCCTTCAGGGCATGTTCAAGAAATTGGTCCTCTGGAAGGTCGAGAAATTGACAGGGAAGGATCCCACTCCTCACCTACCCAAGCTTCAAGGAACTGGGGGCAGACAACCGGGGATGTGGGGTTACCAGATCACATGCTGGGTCTGCACTACAAGTACAGCTGTGCTCGGGGAGAGGGGCCGAGGCCTAGGGTCAAACCTCTGGCTGACCCAGTCTGGTCTGAGGCTCCTTGGCCGAGACCTTCAGGCACTGTGGAGGGAGACACCAGAGCAGCTGTAAACCCTCCGCATCTCAGGGAGGTGAGGTGAGAAGGAAAAGCAGCTCTCCTTACCCCTCACGGCCTCCTCACCCCTCACTGCCTTCTGCCTCACCGCCCCCCACCAGCCCCGCCTTCTCCTTCCTCTTCTGCATAGTGCTCATTCTTCACTCACTCAAAATCAGTTTAGAGAAGAGACTCAACCCCGTATCTGCTGGGGTGGGGAGTGGGGTGATTAGCTTCCTAATTGCCATGTTGCAATCTGCCAGTTGGTGCAGGCTGCCTGTTGCCGCCTGCCCTGTATTAAATACCTTCTCCCTGATTACAGCCCATGGGGCATGATTAGCTGCCTCCAGAGAACAAAGTCTGCTTTCACTAGAAATGGGACTCGCACGCATAGTGAACCTGCACTGTGAACCTGAACAGCTGAGCAGAGAGTGTAGACAGAGACAGATATAAGGAAAAATGTGTGCCAGAAGTTGGCTGAGCAGTATCCTTGAATCAGAGGACAAAAAATTTGTCAAGCATACCTGCTCCTTTCTGCAGACATGAAGTATGTGTACGCGACCAGGGGTTCCCATTGTGGTCGGGACTCACCGTTGCGAGAGACGGAGTAGCGTAAGGAGAAAACCCTTCAGAATCCTGATTCTCTTCAAACCACTGCCTTACATCTACTCCCAGCAAACCCACAGGAGGCAACAGCAAAAATGCTCAACCTCAAGAGCCAAGGACACCCTCTCAGTTCCTTCTGCCATCTTTTCTGTGGGTTTGCCCAAGGCGCAGGGCAAAGTTAAAGGTACAGGAGAGGAAGGGAGGTCCAAGCATCCCTCTGAGGGTTCAGAGGCCACCTCCTCAACACTGGCCCAGCAGGGAGACTGGATTAAATCCAAAATGGGTGTGGTTCTTTGGCTTTTCAAACTTCTGCCTTCCCCCATGGGATGTCTCCTCTAGCTTCCAAGTTCCGCTCTACGACTTCATTCCACTGCCCTGCCCTAGAAAGTCTGAATGCCATCCTGCTCACCACATCACCCCTGCTCTCTTTAGGAAATTACGGCACCAACAGTTTACCTGGGCTCAGGCCATTTCCGATCCTAATGATATGCCTTTCTGCTCATAGCTGTCAGTAAATCAGGCACGTGGGACACGTGAGGGGTCAATGAACCCAATCTTCTCAATCATGAAGTGCCAACACATTACCACCAAAATCATTAAAGCGCTTCTTCACAATGCACTCAAGAAAACTCAGAGTCAGCAATCACTACTGCTTTTAAAGTGACAGGAAAAGCAGCCCATCTTCAGAATACCCCAGCTGTGCTATATGCTGCCTTAATTCTCCTGGAACCCAGCAAGATATAAACAAACAATAAAAATAAATGAATGCAGGCTCTTCCTTAAGCCCCTAAGCAACTACTAAAACATGAATATCTGACCACACTGGGACCAGTGCCTCCTCCGTGGGAACTGTCCTTATCTGAAAGCTATTGTCCTCAGCGGTATGTAGTCTTTGAACTCTGCAAGCATGGAGGAAGTTGCACCTCAAGCCCTTAAAATCCAGGCCCTACCTCCAACCAAGGCGCAAAAGCACAAACTACCACCCTACAAGGCCCAGCCCTGTAACCAGGTGACTTGGCAGGGGCCCCTCTCCACCCGGACTGTTAGTGAACAGCAGAACAGTCCTCCAGCACAGTGAGTGGACCCTACCAGAGCTGTTGGGGCTTAGCCTTCCCACACGACCCCCGGGGTGTCCCTCCCGCTTGCCGCCAGCCCCGTTTCCGGAACGCAGCTGTTCCTGAGATACATGAGCAAAGCCCTCAGCAATCCTGGGCGCGTGGCAGGCAAGCAGCCAGAAGCTCACAGGGTGGGGCCTGGGCAGGCTCTGCTCTGGGCTCATGACTAGGCTGGAAGATGCCAGTCTGTGCCCAGACCAGCCCTGCTGCCCCTCCAACAGCCAAGCCTGCCACCCCTCTGGGCAAGTACAACCTCACCCGCTTGGGACAAGCTGCCTGTGGCCCTGACCTGGCCTTTTGCCTGTTCTAAGCAGAATGGATTGACAGGTTTTCAAAAGCCAATAGGGGTGGGTATTTTTCTGCTACAGAGAAATCCTGAGGATTCACAACTAGCACTGGTGACCTGGAGTGCTCACCTGGTTCCCCACCTGAGCAAATACCTCAAGTCTATCACCTGACTTCATCCAAGCGAACACCAGATGGGAATAAAGGGGCTAAAGACTACTGATGATGGTCCAAGCAAACCAAACCTCCCCTCATAAAGGGAGGGCCAAAACCCCCCAAGATTATAACCAGCACTTGACAGTAGTCCTCATGCCTGCTGCTAAGCTGAAAAAGCAAAGTGAGAGGTGGCCCTGAACTCCGGCTCCCCTCCGGTCTCCTTTGGTTTTCCTGGTCAGAGCCAAGCCACAAACCCCTCCAGCTTGCTCACTCCCTACTCTGGGTCCCTAAACGTCCGAGTAGCATCTACCAGCTCTCATACTTACACATTCCCACACCGTGCTAGTAGACAGCCCCTGTGCCTTGTCCCTCCTAGCCCAATGGTACAGAACCACTGTGAGGGCCTGCAGGTCTCAAGTTTCCCTACCCAGACTACCCCGTACTGCATGGCTTCCAGAGACTGGAGACAGTCTGTCTAAAGAGTTACCTGCGCAGAACACCTGGGAGCTCCAAGCAGTTGGCCTTCCTGTTATTTCCAGAACCCCTTTCTCCTCTCCAACCCTAGAGGGAGACAGGAGTTCGGTGGGAGCTTCTCCATAGCACGCCGCTGTTCGCCAGTCTCCCAATCTGAGGCCAGAGCCTCTCCTAGGCCCACCGTGAAATCCAAAGCAGGTCCTGTTTCCTTGGGCTAAGGTGCCCCTCCCAGGTCTTCTCAGCTAAAGTCCACTGAAGCTCCAGCAGTGGAAGACAGTGGGGGACCAAACTCCACCTGCTCTGCTTCCCAGAGTAATAGTCACCAATGGGAGCCACATCTCAGATGGGTACCTAGCTCTGGGCTCAATTTCAGTTTAAGTAGCTTCACACTTCTGTCCAGGGAAACTCTCACAACCAGGTTGAGGTTTTCCTCACCTCCCCAACCCCAAGGAGAACCTTGCAGCAATAATTCTAAATTATTAACCTGGAGTGAGAATAATGGGGACACCATTCAATCTTCCCCTTTTGAAAAAGAGAAGAAACTATTCAGTCTCAAGAAAATTCCCATCTATTTCTGAGGCATGAAACAACAGCATGCTAACTGAGGGATATTTTCTAACTCCATGGTGATAAAGGCATATTAAACAGAAACTACCCAATTCTGCTTTAAGAAAGAATGGGAAGGGCCCTGGCTGGTGTGGTTCAGTGGACTGAGTCCTGGCCTGTGAACCAAAGGGTCACTGGTTCGATTCCTGGTCAGGCCATATGCCTGGGTTGTGGGCCAGGTCCCACGTATGGGGCACATGAGAGGCAACCACACACTGCTGTTTCTCTCCCTTTTTTTCCCTCCCTTACCCTCTAAAAATAAATAAATAAAATCTAAAAAAAAAGAAGAATGGGAAAGCATGTTACTGACTAAGGAGAGGCCGAGTCCAGCAGCAGGCTAGCAGATGCACAAGTGGCCTTCCTCTCCTGGCCATGAAGAGGGTACATCCCCACCAAGAGCAAGGAGACTGGGAGGATAGAGGGAAGCCATTTATAAGGACCAGAGAGCAGAGGAGATGGCATGAGGTAAGCTAGGGGGAGGAGGCAGCCAGGCTGTGGGGAGGGAGCAAGGACAGGGGCACTGCTGGTGGTATTCCTAGGGCAGGTTAGCTGGCCCAGGTCAGACTCACAGGGTTAGTGTCTTCTCCCCAACCAGCCAGCTCTCCTGGTTAGCATGGTTAGTGACAGACTCATGGCAGATACCCTCCAGGCACTCCATATAAACAGACAGCTGGCTTTGTGAGCAGCCCAACTCCGGAGCTGCAAAGAGAGAACAGAAGGAACGCCAAGCTGCAGATGACCAGGGCACACGCTGCACTCTCTTGACAGGGAAAGCCCCTCTGGACTTAGCACTAGACCCTCAGGGGCTTCCTCCCGCCCAGAAACCATGCCAGGCAGAGGAGTAGCACTCCCTTGCCACCCAGTGAGCCCAGCTCACTGACCCCACGTAACAAGGCTCTTTGGCTGGTCAGCTGTTGCAAAAAGGTCACTGCTTGTAGGGGGATGGGGGGCTGCTCCTATCTTGCCTATTCCCCCAACACTGATGCAAGGCTACACCAGAGCCCTGAAAGCTCTGTTAGAGCTTTTTTCTTACGAACAAAGCCACCCACAGCTGCAGCTGCTACCCACCCCATGCCTGTGCTAGCAGAGTCCACCCCACCACCTCCCACGGGCTCTGAGGAAAGGCAGCAGGAGAGACCTCGCCCAAGGATCAGACACTGCAACAAGAGCTGCATGGAAAGCACAGTACAATGGGGCTGTGTGTGAGGTGGCCCAGCTCCGGGCCAGTCAAGGGGAGGGCAGCACACTGCCACCTTTCAGTTTTGGAAAGGGCCAGGGCGATAGCTCTTCCCAGGGAGCTGGTCCCAGAGGATCCTACAGAGCAAGGATAAAATCTGTGCTATAGCCAGGCTCCCCAGACTCCAACAGGGACTAGTCCACTCTCTCAGAATGAGCAGTGGCCTGAAAGGCAAGCATTCTCCTCACAGCAAGCCCAGAACCACCCAAAGGGAAGTCACAGGCCCTGGCCCATAGATCTCTGGGCAAATGCAGCAATGACAGTAGAGCCCCAGAGGCCCCACAAGAAGTGACCCCTAGGGCAGCAGGACAGGAAAGCTTCAGCAAATGTATCCACAAACATTGCTCATGCTTAAAGGAGGATGTGTTGTTGAGGGGAAAAAACAGGGAGGCATTCCCTCTTCTGTCTGGGTAGCACTGCAGATGCTGAGGTGACTTGGGGTGGAAAGGGGAGAATAGTGACCACCCTGGCTCCACATGTGGGCCTGACTCCTCTCCCAAGCCCAGGTTAATGATTAACACAGGCATGAGAAGCCTCCAATAGGCTTCCAACTGCCCACTCACTGGGTTCCCCCTATTGCTGTGACAGCTGCCCCAGAGCTCCAAAGGCCAAGGCCCGAACACGGAGAGTGAGATAACCAAGAAGACAAAGAACGCTTGCTGTGGGCTCTGACCTTTTCCCTGGACTGATAGGAAAGCACAGCCATGGACAGGCCACCTCCACAATCCTCACCCACAAATACTACTAGGAATAAGAGTAAGAATAATCAGCACCAGCTGGGTTGGTCTGGTTTGCTTTCAAAAGGTAGAGTAGCAAGTGACCTGGCTAATCCAAGGTTTCAGAAAACAGGGATTCTCTCTGCAATGAAATAGAGGTTCACAAATCAGGTAATTTTATTCTCTTCCCAGCCAAAAATGACAGTGGACTAACAGGAGAAACAAGCATAAGATAAAAGTGTTGATGCCCACATGATGCTTATATCCATTGTGAATCCCACTCAAGGGCACTCCTGTGCACAATTTCAGCTCAGAATGAAAAACGGTCCCTCAGAGATAACCAGAGGGCTGCTGTGCCCGGAACCTGCAGTAAAGCCTCCCCGTCCCTCCCAAAGAGCTAGCTAGCGCCAAAGGGAACCCCCAAGCTGGGAGGAAGGCTACGACCAGGCTCCTCAAAGGTTCCAACAGGGGCTACTCAACCCTAAGTGACTTGTTAGGTGAACAGAACAAATTGAAGAACAGTATGTATTGTTACTGAGTTTTATTTTATGAGTTAATACCTTATTAGAACTGTCTAGAAGGATACAAAATGATTAGAAGAATATGTGATAAATGTTTAACGGTTGTTAGAACTAGTTCCCTATCTTTGAGGAATGGGCTTACACAGGGGCAACAGGGAGGGTTTTTTTACTTTTTATTTTGTATATTTTTCTGTATGGTTGGTAATTTATACAAGGACACATGTTTATGACAAAAACATACAACGCCTAGACAAACAGACAAAAGTCCTCCATCCGCACTGTGCTTTCCTGTTCTGGAACAGCTCTCCCTTCTACTTTATGCCCTGTGATCCCTGCAGCCTTACAGGCCCCCAGACAGGTGGCGTTCCCCCATTCCGAAGTGACAGGGAGGATAAGAGACTTGCCTGAGAACCACAGGCTGGGACGGAGCCCTGTTTCCAACTCCAGTGCAAAGCGTGGAAAGCAGTCATCTCTAGGGAGCCACAGAAAAGCCGTGACAGTTCTGGCCTTTATGGATTCCAAATGTCACTGAGAGCAGGCAGTTGACACTTTTGAGCCAGTAACTAACAAAGAAGAGGTCCCACTCTTCTACTCATGGCCCATCCAGGAGACTCAGTCCCTTTGAAGCCTAAAAATACACAGCACAATCCAGTCCAGGTGGCCCACCCAATCAACTCTCAAATCTGCTTAACATACAATGTAGCTTCTCACTCCTGCCAAGATGTGCTCAGTGAAGATGTGCCACATCACTTTCAGGTATTCCTTTTGGCCTTCTGATTGTCCAGGCATCACGAGATTGTAGCAAGACCTGGATGTGAGCTTGGAGCACACCAAGATAGGACTAGTGATACAACCAGAAAAGCAAGAAGGATGTAGGGGCACTAAAAGCAGCTTAATGAATAACAAAAAGGACGCCAGCAGCCAAAGACTTCTAGACGCTAATTCAGCAGAAAAATATACTGGTGGCCCTGGCCGGTGTAGCTCAATGGGATGGAACATCATCCCGTCAACTGAAAGGTTGCGGGTGTGACTTCAGGTCAGGGCAGAGGCTGCAGGTTCAGTCCCACCAGGGCACACAGGAGGCAACCTATCAATGTCTCTCTCTCACAGCGATGTTTCTCTCCCTCTCCCCCCTCCCTTCCCCTCTCTCTAAAATAAATAAGCATTTCCTCAGATGAGGATTAAAAAAAAGAAAATATACTGGTGTGTTTCACCCCCTCTTTTAACCTGTCCTGCTACCTGAGGGACGAATGTTGAAATAAAAAGGCTGAAAAGGGAGACAGCTGAAGCCAAGTACCCAGAAGACCATGTAACCACATTGACTCAACCCTGCAAAACAGTTAGTAATCCTGTTGCTAATACTACCATCTTTTGTTTACGCAGGACTTTTCTTCCTAAGCAGTTCAAAAGGTTGAGCCAGGTAAGTCCTATCTGCTTCAGTCTCCCTGAGGAAGGACTGGTGTGGGGGTCACATGGTAACCGGACGCTCGAACCTCTTGCCCCACTTTGCCGTGTATAGCGCTCTCCTGTGTGTACTGCACACGAACATTTTTGGCCCAAACTTTCAGGAAAATAATCTTTCGTTTAATTAATTCAATTATTTATTTATTTATTTATTTATATCTAGATACTTGTTTTTTGTATTATAAAGAAATTTTAGCATTTATTTTTTTAACATATTATGGTACAAGAAATGTTATGTAACAAATAATAAAACACAAGATCAGGTACTACCCATGTATAATGCTCATTCTTATTTTTCCCTCAAAAATTTGGGCAAAAAAGTACTCATTATATGCACCAAACTATGGTATGTAGGGCCTAAATGCCTTCAGTAAAAGACCTTGGGCCTAAGAAGCTTCAGAGATAGAAGACTTGCCCCTAGTGGGGGAGGGGCAGGTTAAGAACCACTTGCATTGGAGTGTGGTGAGTGCTTTGAGGGCTCAGAGGAGAGGTGCCTGGCTGGGGCAGGGGTTCAAGGGCCAGACAAGAAGCCTGCCCTCCTGAGAAGCCTTTTTGTCTAAATTACAAAATCTTTTATTACAAAATCATAAGCATGTAATTCTGTAACATAACAATATCACACTCAAGCACATCATATAACATTTTAGGTGAAATGTTCAAATTAAAACAATAACTTATCACACCCATATTATTGTCCTACGAACCCCACTCAAACAGGCTTTACTTCTGCCAGACACTGTATATTTCTTATTATATCATGTATCACAGTAGAGTAAGTTCCAAACAATCTGATGATGAGTTTTGAAGACAGGCTGATGAATTAAAGAATTTATTTTCTTCTAAAAGACTGAAGACCACAGGTATATTTGATCTCAATTCCTTAGGATAAGGTTTCTTAAAAGTGTGGGAGGGGGGGGAAGCATTTATCTTCTGAAATAAACATAGTACTTGAGTTAATGTTTGTTATGTAGTATTTGCAGTACCTATTATTTCATTAACATTTTAATTCATTTGTAATGAAGTCTGAGATTTACTATTCACACAAGATAAAACAAGGGCAGAAGTTTGATCTGAAGAGAATACTGAAAGCATCTCCACACAGCGATCCCTCCGGGTCAGCGCCCATGAAGAAGCCTCTGAGGGCGGCCTGCCCTAACTGCCTGGGACCCAAAGTATGAGGAGCAGGGAGGCCCCCTCAGAGCAGGCTTGTTTCTCAGCCTTATAAAGACTTTAACAAAAAGTAAAGGAAGCTAGCGACAACTACTACCCTCTATCCCCTCTTCCAACTTCTTCCTCACTTGCTCTCTCGTCTCTCTTATTTTCTGCTTCTTATTTATCACTCTTCACTCTGCTTTCTTCTTTTCTCTTATCACCTTTCCACCTGTTTTTTTCTTCTCTTCCTCTGTCCTTTGCAATTCTCCTTTTCCAGTTTTTTCCTTCTTAGTTTCTTTGCTTCTTCCTACCCAAACTTCCTCCTTTTTCCCATTTTACTTTCATATCTTCCTCATTTGATTTTTAAACTCACCCTGGAGTACCACCTAGCATTATACAATTAAGAGGTCTAGACTTCTGGAAACAACTTCCCTTGGTGTCTGCTGAGAACTGGTGCCCTAAAAAATAACCCCACCAATTACATGAAAAATAAAAAGGCAGAGAGGACAGCAACTCTCTCAGCTACCAGTCTGATTTCTGGGGAGTATCTGAGTTAAGTGAGTTCTGTGGCACAAGATTATCAAAGCCTCAATGCCTAGGCTAGGAAACTCAGTTGGTTACAGCGTTATCCTGATATGCCAAGGTTGCGGGTTTGATTCCCCTATCAAATACATACAAGAATCAACCAATGAATGCATAAATAAGTGGAACTATGACAACAAAAAAGCCCTAAGAAAACTGGGCCCCCCAAAATCTGGCTTCCTCAAAGCCTAGATGTGTTCTACCTGCTTCGGCCAACATTTTTCAGTTCATAAAACACCAGGAGAAAAAAAACATGGATCCTCAAACATGCCATCCAGTCATCCACAGCCTTAACTACATTACAAATCCACCACCTACCCACCCCTACCTGTACTCACCAAAGTCACCACGAATCTTAAATGCATGTCATGACCCATCGAAGGAGTCATTACAACACAAGAATGTGGGGAAGCATCAACAATCTTATTTTGCACAGGCTACTCACTGACAGTGTCCCCAACCTCACCTTTTTTATTGCTTCATCACAAGAAAGGAGACTCTCAATTTTACTCCCACCTCAAAAATGCTCCTGGCTACCTGGCGGAAAGCAAAAGGATTATTCTAGCTTGAATAAAACAAAGCCTTTTCTTATACACTGAGTTTTTCAAAATGGAATTCATTCATTTAACAAATATTTACTGAGTATCTTCCACATGCCAGGCACCATGCAATATGCTGTAAACTGACTTTCTCTAATACTCAACACTCCTGAAAAAAAAATCATGTCACACTTTATACGAGTGTAAGGTACGAGACCAAGGGTCATACCGGTTAAGCACTTCCCTAAGTCCCATAGCTGGTAAGGGGTAGAGTCTGGATTTAAACCAGGTCTGCCTAGCTCCAAAATCAGACTCTAATACACTGCTTACCCCACTCCCAACTCCCCACACAACCCCACACTCCCAGTCTTCCCTATCTACCCACCCCCACCCTGGGATCAGGGAGGGTCCCTCCTCTAGCGGGGGTTGGCTCAGTGAAAGAGATGGACAAGTCAACAGAGAACTCACCATACAACAAGGTATGTGCTACAAGAAAGGCTCAAACACAGTGCTGTTGGGGCCAAGAGGAGGAAAGGAAAGCAGGGACATGGAGGTTACAGAGGAGCTGGGTCTTAGGAATGGACAGAGTTTCAGAGACATGGTAAGCATCATGCAGCGAGTACAGTGCATAGGCAAAGAAGAATAAAGTAAATGGACAGCCACAACAGGTTCAGGAGCAGCAGGAAATTCAGAAGCAATGAAGAACAGGACAGATGAAGCGGAGTAGCAGCAACTTGGGCAACAGGATTGGGTTTGGGCTGGAGTGTAAAGAACTGTTTTTGCATGCCTGGCCAAAGAATATGGACTTTATCCTGAAAAAGTAGAACCCATGGCATTTCTAAGGGAAGAGACATCTTTTTTTTTAATAGAAAAATAACTTCAGCAAAGAAGATAGAATGGAGTGGGGCAAGACTGCCCATCACATTTCATTCATTCTACATGCACCACAGCATTATAAAGCACCTATTGTGTGCCTTGCACTATCCTAAATAGGAAAATACAATAATGAATAAAATATAGTCTCTCTTCTCCTGGCACTTACAGTCTTGTAAGAGTCAGAGAAGTAAATAGGCAATTACAATACAGGATAAGAGTTAAAATAGAAGCACAGAAAAAGGGTAGTTAAGGCGGGGGTGTGGGGGGGGGAGTGGCGTGTGTCCCAAAGGAAGTGACATTTAAACTGAGATGTGAAGAACAAAAAGGAAAGTAAAGGGAAGAGGGGGAATGCATTCCAGAGAGCAGGACCAGCACTTGAAGATGCCCAAAGCTAGAATGAAGTGAGTTCAGAGCGCTATTCAGAGGCTGAATCCGGGTGAGAAATGAAGGCCTAGTTTACTCAGGGGTCCTTGGCATCCAAAATGTGGTAGAAAGGATGCAAAGGGATTAGATTCGAAGCTAACACATAACAAGGGGTGTTGTGAGAAGAAACTGATTTAGATAACTAAAAGAAAAGAGTACAGGGGGGAAATCAGCTCAAAATTCATCTGGCTTCACCCTGCAATTTAATCATTTGCTAAAATGTGACCCGAATCAACAAAGTCTGAGGTCTTCTACCAAAACAGAAAGATGTGCTCTACAGAGGTAACATGTCTCAGCACGCCGCCTGCAACATGAGATAAAGCGCACTATCCTGAGACATGTGGCTCCTAAGTTAATGGAGGAGGGCAGCAGAGACTGACAAAATCACGTGCGCCACAACAAACAGAAAAGCTCATCACACAGGGCTGGGTAGGAATTCCCAGGGAAAGCCCTAATTCCTGAACCCCCAATCCCCTGAAATCTGGTTAGACACCAGGCGTGTGCCTACTCTGATGGCAGGGTGGAGAATCATTTACTAAAGAAAAGGATGGGCCCTGAGGGTGAGTTAAAAGACAGGACATGACTCAGAAAGAGGGGAAGAGTGAGTCTTAAATACTCCCCACCCCTCCTCCACCCCGCCAAAAAAAGAAAAAAAGAAGAGGGCAAAGGAAAGCCAGTCTATCAAACTGGGCCACACCCATGCCCCTAGGTGGCACAAAGGCCTCCTGCCTGGCTAAAGGAAAAAAGATAGCACTGAGCCACGCTATTCCTCAGCAACATAAGCCTCAGCAGAGGCACATTCATTTTCCATTTTCTTTTCAAGCTGGGAGGAAGGACCTGTTTAAAATGCCATGTATTTTTTTTTCTGTATAGTTTGGTACTTGCTATTTTTAAAAGAAAGATGCATCCAGACTGCCCATGAATTTAACATGACGGCTGCTTCAACTGCTCATGTTAGTAAGCAAAGTCAGAAATGAGCTTTATACTTACGTGTACATTAACACACACACACACGCACACTCCATTAAGCCATGCTTAGAGTGGATCCTAACGTTAGTCTGCTCACCCAACCCCAGGCCCCAGGATTTCCAAAGGCCAAGTCGAATCATGAAGAGAGCCCAGATATGGCTAACATGGCACAGAGGTCTCTATCACCACAGTCCCAGCACGGTTATTATTTCTAAGAGGAAGGAGACAGCTGTGATGAAGAGATCAGTTTCTAAAACATTTTTTAAAAGATTTAACTTCTTTATTTTTAGAGAGAGTGGAAGGGAGAAAGTAAGAGAGGCAGAGAAACAATGATGTGTGTGAGAAACATTGATGAATAATGGGCTGCCTCTCGGGTCGCAACCCAGGCATGTGCCCTGACTGGGAATCCCATAGGTCACCCTTTGGTTTGCAGGCTGGCACTCAATCCATTGAGCCACACCAGCCAGGGCTAAAACTTTTTTTAATAATCAAAAAATTTTACTACAGTATGGGTATACATCTAACCATCATTACAAACAAAGAGATACAAACAGCCACTAGGCATATTTAATAGTTAACTTTATACTAGATCCCCCAAAAAGCGGTCAATTGCCAAGCCAGGTTGCCTGGTATCAAATCCCAGATCTACCACTTACTAGCATGGAGACCTTGAGCAAATTACTTAACCATTTTGCACCTCTATTTACTCATCTGTAAAATGGGGATAATAGCAGTATCTAGTTCACAGGGTTGTTATAAAAATTAGTTAATACATTTAAAGCACTCACAAAAGTGCCAGGCACATAAAATGTGCTCAGTAAGCACTATTATTATTATCATCACTCAAATGCAAAGAAGATAATTCTACAGCTTCAAAGCTTCAGCAGGAAATCATTGGCATCTTAACATTACTTTAAACAGATTAAAAAGCTGTACTTCCCATCTCTAGTGGTCAGGATGGCAGCACAAACAAGTTCAGGTCCTCCATAAAGAGACTACAAGTTTGATCATGAAGCAGAAATTAGTGCTGAGATCTAACATAAAAACAACAAATTCATATTGAGGGTCAGGTACTGTTCTAAATGCATTAATGTATTAACTTATTTAACCCTCACAATAACCCTATGAGATAGGCACTCTTACCAAACCCATTTGGTTGATGAAAAAGCTGAGCCACAGAGCGCTATGTAATTTCTAAAGGTCATAGAGCTACAAATGGCAAAGTCAGGACGTAAACTACGCACACTGGCTCCGAAGTCAGTGTTCTTAACCTGTCCGTGCACTCATCACACTGTCCTAGCTGATGACAATTTCCAAGAGGGCCTCCACAAAGTGTCCTCAGATAGAAAAGGTTCCTAACCTTCTAATGGATCACAACTAAATAGTGTCAGTGCTTCAGATACCTGAAGGTATTGAAGCTGGCCTAGTAACAGATTTGCATTAGCCTGTCTGGAGTAAGACATGTTGGGGGTGGGGGTGGGGGTGGGGAGGAGGAGCAGGGAGTAGGAGATGGTTAGTGAAGTGTCCTAAATCAAACCTGACTTCCCAGTCCAGCCATGGAGCAGATGTCGGCCCTAAAACAGGCTTCAGTAAGAAGCCTACTTCCAACTCTGGCTTGGGTATTAAGACAGTGCATCAGAGAAAGTGAGATCCATATTCACTGCATTCTGTGGCTCCAGACCCCTTTCTTTTTTTCCAACCCCAAGTCCCCTATCTCTAAAGCCATGCTTAGTTTGGCTAATAACCTGAGTTTTTAAAAAATGTGGTCTGATGAGAATGCAAAAGAGAAACAAGCTACCAGAGAGAAAAGTTCTGAGGGCAACTTGAAAACTTGCCAGAGGGCAAGTTCTACAGTCCTTTGCTTCCATTACCACATTGGTCCAGATTGTAAAGCAGTTCTCAGATACCAGGGGTCTTGAAAGTTATGTAATAAACATTCCTAGACCTTTAAACCTGTCAGCCTGACCTCTTACCATAAATCGACCCGGATTTTGCCTCCCTAATCCCAAACTGCCTTTCTTCCTGCTCTGACCCAACCTATCACCAAATCCACATCCCCAAGAATACCAATGAGCCCTTCTTACCAAAAGAAAAGATTAAAAAAAGTAGAAATGAACTTCTGGCCAAGATGGAGGCGTAGGTGGACACATTGTGCCTCCTCTCACAACCAAGATTAAGGACAACAAAAATACAGAACCAAAAAAACCCCAACCAGAACAGATAGAAAACTGAATTGTACAGAAGTCCAACAACAATTCACCCAGACTGGTAAGAGGGGCAGAGTTGGCGGCCGGCAGAGGGAGGTCCCGGCAGGAAAAAGCAGTGGCTAGTGGCCCCAGGCGCACAGGCAGTGGTTGGTACACCCCAGGTGCACAGGTGGCGGTTACCGAGCACAGGGAGGCAACAAGAAGACCAAGTGAGGCGCACAAGGCGGCTGACCATGGTCACACATTCCCGCGCAGATAAACCAGGCAAAAACGGAAGAACAGATCAAAGCCCCAGAGCTAATTCATCTAAGCGACCAAGAGATAGCCAACCTATCAGATGCACAGCTCAAAGCACTGGTAGCCAACCTATCAGACGCATAGTTCAAAGCACTGGTGATTAGGAAGCTCACAGAAGTGGTTGATTTTGGTCACAAATTAGATGAACAAATGAAGGCTACAATAAGTGAAATGAAGGAAAACACACAGGGAACCAATAGAGGTGGGAGGAAAACTAGGACTCAAATCAATGGAGTGGACCAGAAGAAAGAAACAAACAAACAGAAAAGAAGGAAGAAACAAGAATTCAAAAAAATGAGGAGAGCCTTAGGAACCTCCAGGACATCTTTAAACGTCCCAACATCCGAATTATGGAGGTACCAGAAAGGGAAGAGGAAGAACAACAAGTGGAAAACTTATTGGAACAAATAATAAAGGAGAACTTCCCCAATCTGGCAAAGGAAATAGAATTCCAGGAAGTCCAGGAAGCTCAGGGAGTCCCAAAGAAGGTAGACCCAAGGAGGAACACACCAAGGCACATCATAATTACATTAGTCAAGATTAAAATGAAGGAGAGGATTCTAGAAGCAGCAAAGGATAAGGGCACAGTCACCTACAAAGGAGTTCCCATCAGACTGTCAGCTGATTTCTCAAAAGAGACCTTCCAGGCAAGAAGGGGATGCAAAGAGGTATTCCAAGTCATGAAAGTCAAGGACCTACATCCAAGATTACTCTATCCATCGAAGCTGTCATTTAGAATGGAAGGGAAGATAAAGTGCTTCTCAGATAAGGTCAAGTTAAAGGAGTTCATCATTGCCAAGCCCTTATTATATGAAATGTTAAAGGGACTTATCTAAGAAAAAGAAGATAAAAAATAGGACAGTAAAAAGACAGCAAATTCACAGGTATTAACAACCACATCTAAAACAAAAGCAAACTAAGCAAACAGTTAGAACAGGAGCAGAAACACAGAAATGGAGACCACATGGAAGATTAGCAACAGGGGAGTGGGAGGAGGAGAGGTGGGGGAAAAGGTACAGAAAATAAGTATCAAAGATGGTGGGTAGAAAATAGACGGGGGAGGGCAAGAATAGTGTGGGAAAAGTAGAAGCTAAAGAACTTATGACACATGGACATGAACTCAAGGGGGGAATGTGGGTGGGAGGGGGTTTGCAGGGTGGAGGGGAATGATGGGGGAGAAATGGGACAACTATAATAGCATAATCAATAAAATATAATTTTAAAAAAGTAGAAATGCTACAAGAGTAAATTCAGGAGTTGGTGGCAGTAGGTACTTAAATGGTCAGTGAATACCATCAGAAATTTGTTTTCTCCTGACTCCCCACCATTTGTCACCCACAAATCTCCACTTCAGGCAGGATGCCAAACTGCAACTGTGATGGGAAGACTGAAGAAGATACAGTGAACATATAGGAAACTGCTTGTGATGGGGATGTGTTAAGATATTTTCAGCCTGATCCCTAGGCCCTTGCCCATGTGCATGGCTGAAGGCTCAATTCTACATCTAGCTCTCAAAAATCACCGTGCAATCTAAGCAGAACACTAATTTAGGGACCACAGGCAAAGGGCAACCTCTATAAAAGAGCACCCTCCTCAGAGTAAATGATTCTCAGCATCATTCGGAGCCCATGCATCCTGCTTCCACTGTCACTGGAGGCCACCTTACCCGCTCTGGGGTTGGGCTTGGGCAAGTTGCTACTTCTTCCAAGCAGACACTGTGATTCTTCCAGTCCCTGGGGCCCCTGGGTCTTCAGCTGAAAATTGGGGCAGATGCTTCTATAAGAACTGTGGAAAGGCTGATTTAAGTGTGGAAGAGGTTCATTTGACTGGCTTTAGTTCCTTCCTTACCAAACCTACCCATCATACTCCAGGTTTCTCTTTCCGCTTCCCCACTATGCTCCTCCACGAGAAAGACCCCATTCCTCTCCCACCAGCCTGGTACAGTCGGACCTCAGCCACATGCTCCAGGCTTCTTTAATCTCGGTTAAAAAAAAATTTCCCTCCAATTCGTGATCCGGCTTCTCCAGAGCCTGCACATCTACTCTGGTACCCCGCCCTGGACCCCTCCCCCAGGGCTGCCATTAGATCCTAGGGCCCCTCCCTTCCCACCCACTCTCCCTCTTTTTCTTTCTGCCCCGAACCTTCCCCCATTCCATTTCCTTTTCTCAACTCCGGAACCAGACTCTCCTCCGCCCCTACTCCATACTACTGTTCCCACGATTTCCTCCCCAAACCTCAGCCTCCCCACCGACTACTCCCATCCCACAACAAACTTTCTTCCGCTGCCCGCAGCCTTCAGACCGCCATCTTGTCGCGGGGCAAGCCGGGTAGTGGCCACGGCCACGGGAATCCCCACGCTCTGGGCGCCGTGCGTCACCGGGGGCGTGGCAATGGGGCGTGGCCTCATGCTGGGCACTTGGTGAGGGGAAATTATGGGTATACGCTAAGAGCGGGGATTGGAGGTCCGGCTGCTGGAGCGGGAAGGAGGTGTAGGAGTAAGGCGATAGCAGGAAGGATGGGGAAAGATACTGGTACTCAAAAAAAGAAAAAGAGGAAGGGAGGAAGGAAGGAAGAAAACAGCATACAAATATGGTAGGAAAGTCTTAGCACTAGTTCCCCATCATTCAAAGAAGAAAAGTAGCTTCTCAGATTGTCACGCAGAGATCCGCAGGATCCAGCCTCTTTCACGTTCACCAACCTAATTTTCCGCTTCTTCCGGGGACTACAGGTTCCCAACTGTCCTGTGTATTCATTCAGGTCTTAAAATGCTCAAGCCCTCTTCTCCTTCAGCCCTCAGTTCAAACTGTCACCTCCTCCAGAAATCCTTCTCCAATCCCCCTGCATTTGGTGCTCCTTTTGCACTTGCACATAACTTCATTGTAGCTAACTTGTCCTGTCAGTATCCATGTACATGCTGTATCCCTCAGTAAGCTGACACTCCCACAAGGCAAACTCTGTCTGATTGCATCTTCATATTCCCTATTTCCCAGCAGATGCCCGGCACACAGTAATTGCTTAACTAATAAATAGCATGGCATCCTCTAATGCGCTAGGCATAATTCTGCCTCAGGGCTTTTAGCTTTGCTCTTACCTGTGCCTAGAATGTTATTCCTCCAGATATTCACTCCCATGCATAACTCTGCTCATATGTCACTGCCTCAGGGAAGCCTTCCTTGGCCACTCTATCTAAAATAGCATCCTCAGCCACTCTTTCTTACCTTGCCTTAATTTTTTTGTTTCATAGCACTTATTGTTATCTTGACATATTAAATAGGTCTTTGTTTATTGACCATCTTCTACTATAATGCAAACTCCATAGGTCTGGGACGTTTTCTCACTCATCACTGTAGTCCCAGTGTCTAAAACAATTCCTAGCATAGTAGGTGTTCGATAAATGTTTACTGAATTAGTAAATATCATGGAGATTAGTGACAGAGGGATTTTGGAATATAGAAGTAGGGAGGAGAGGTTAAAAATACTACAAAATAGGCCGGGTAGCTCAGCTGTCTGGTTACACCAAGGTTTTGGCCTTGTTCTCTGGTCAGGGCACAGGCAAGAGTCAATCAATGAATGCATGAATAAGTGGACCAAAAAATTGATGTCTTTGTCTCTGTCTCTGTCTGTCTCTGAAAAATCAGAAAAAAGAGAGAGGGGGGGGAGAGAGAGGGAGAAAGAAAGAAAGAAAGAAAGAAAGAAAGAAAGAAAGAAAGAAAGAAAGAAAGAAAGAAAAGAAAATGTATTACAGGCCCTCAAGATCAGACTTGGCCCTATCAGTAATGGTAGCAAAGACAAAACCCAGGCTCAGAAAAGAAAGGGGTGGAATGAGAGCCAGGTGGAACTCAGGAGGTGGGTCCTCAGGGAGCAGAGTCCTCCTGGGAAAGCCACAGTTTAGGTAGAGGAAATGGCATGGGCTGGAGGCCGAGGAGTTTACTCAGATCTAAAGACAACATCCACCCCAAGCCCAGGCCTCTCTTGGCCAGATGGTTCCGGAGGCGCCTCAGCATCTGTTCCTCTGTAAATTATCCAGTGCTCCCTCCCGCCTGTCCTCTCTGGTGACAGCCGGAACAATTGTCCAGGAATTCCATCTGTTCCCCTGTCCCTCTTCCACTGCTCATGAACATTTCAGAGGGGAGAGGTGTCCCATTTCCCTGGGCCAAGGGAATAGGAGATGGGCCTGTCCCTTGGTAGAGCTGGCCTCAAGAACTCATTCCACCAACACACCCAAAACCTTTGCAGAGACTCCCAGGTCCCCGGAGGGACAGGTCAGTCATCTTTATTTCACATCCTGTCCATGCTTTCAATCCCATACTTTTTATTATTGTTAATTTAATAAAATTTCACTAAACAAATCAATCATACTGGTTCTTGAAGAGCTTAAAATAAGGGTTCCTAATCATTATACATTTCTGCATGGTTCCCCTTAATTTGCCAGTACAATACTTTCAAAATGTGACATTCATTATGATGTAAGACCACAAATTCAGCTCTGACTGGTGCGGCCGAGTGCATTGGGCGTCATCCTGAAGACCCAAAGGTCACTGGCCCTGATTCCTAGTCAGGGCACATGCCTGGGTTGCGGGCCAGGTCCTTTGTTGGGGGTGGGGGCCTGCAAGAGGCAAAAGATGTATGTTTCTCTCCCGTTCTTTCTCCTTCCCTTCCCCTCTCTCTAAACCAATAAATAAATAAATAAAATCTTTTAAAAATTAAAAAAGAGACCATGAACTTAGATTTTTTGAAATAAGACTTTTACTACTTACTAAAAGGAGTCTGCCTGAAAGAAGAAATGCAGAAGCTGGGTTCCTTTTAGGACTGACCCCTAGACCTCTTCTTTACCTTTTCCAAATTTGTTTTGTGATCCACAGAGGTATCCACAGAGCGCAGGAAGCCCATGAACTGTCAGGGAAACATACTTATGGTATATAAATTTGAAAAGTGATTCAAGTTCATATTTTGTGAACAGGGAAAGTATCAGTAAACATAAACATGCCTTTGAAAAGAAAAGAAGTCACAGTCCTCCAGAATTTTGAACTTTTAGAATATGTGAGATAGAGATCTTTTTACTTGGAAGAGACTAGTTTACCTCATCATTCCTTCTGTGGATGCACGTGTACCTGTAACATATTCCTTAGACCACAATTACATATTTATTTACCATCACTGCAAGAGAACTGGGAGGTGGTGAAGATTAAAGACCTCTTCTAGGCTTTAGGATTTTATGAAGTAACCAAAATTTGCAAAATAGGCTCACTGCATTTTGATAGCAGTTTTCATATGGTTGTGCTTTGGGTCCATAGGGCTGCAGCAGCTGCAGGGCCCCTCGGCACAAACATGGTCAAATGCTTCCCAGGACACAATCCATCCAGATTGAAGATAGTTCTTTCTCCTGATTTCATTTATGTAGACCTCATCTCCCAGCTGGAATGGAGGTGTTGGTATGGAGTCCAGGGCCTTGAAATAGAAGTGGGTCCTGGACAAAGGTAGAACTTTGAGCTCCAGGTGTTGGAGAAAACTGCTAAAGAGTTGAAACCATCCTAGACTCAACCCCATAGTCCTCTGAACTGTTCATCATGACAGCGAGAAGGGCCGTGAAGCCATATGTAACTTTTATGGTTGCAATTGACATTGTCTACTAATAGTTTGAAACCAGGAGGCTGCCTATGTTCTTACTTGTGACTCTGATTGGACATGCTGAACCCTAGTTACATGGTTGTTTTGACAATGAGTTCAAAACTTCAAGGGGCAATAACTTAGTCTGCTTCCGTAGATTTAAGTTATACACATCTCCTGATTCTTCTGTCTATTAATAGAAGTCCACAGCTGCCACCCTGGGGGATAAACTTGTATTATGTGTAAATGTCTTTTTCCTAACTTGGTATGTTGAATTTGATGGGAGTCCAAGAAATGCAATTTTATTTTATTTATTTATTTATTTTATTTTTTTATTTTTATCCTCACCAGAGGACATTTTTTTATTGCTTTTTAGAGAGAGAGGAAGGGAGAGAGGGAAACATCAGTGTGAGAGAGAAGAACCGATTGTACATGCCTGGACTGGGGATCGTAGGCACCCGTACTGGGGATTGAACCTACAACCTAGGTATGTGTCCTGACCAGGAATTGAACCTGCAAACTTTTGGTTACAGGACAATATTCCAACCAACCTGAGCCATACCAGCCAGGGTAATAAATGCAATTTTAAAGACCTTGAAAGTTGGTGGGATCTCTCTTTCTTTAATATTCTTAAAACCACTTAACCCTTAAAAGATAATGAAGGCAGGAACTCAGACAAGTGTTTGTACACCCATAAGTTCAGTAATGCTATTCAGAGCAGCCTTATTACAACAACTAAAAAGAGGAAGCCGCCCAAGTGTCCATTGACAGATGAATGGGTAAATATAATGTGGTATACACACTCAATGGAATATTTTTTAGCCATAAAAAAGGAGGGAAATTCTGACACATGCTACAATATGGATGAACCTTGAGGACGTTATGCTGAGTTCAATAAGCCAATCACAAAAGGAAAAATACTATAGGATTTCATTGATATGAGAGACCTTATGTAATCAAATTTACAGAAACACAAAATGGAGGGGTGGTTGCCAGGTGCTGGAGGAAGCAAAGACGGGGAGTCATGCTCGATAGTGACAGGGTTTCAGTTTAGGAGAAGGAAAAAGTTCTGGAGCTGGACAGTGGTGATGGTTGTCCACCAGCATGAATGTTGGCCATCCATATTAATGCCACTGAACTGTATACACTTAAAATGGTTAAAATGGTAAACGTTACCCACAATAAAAAAAAATTTATTGAAAAAGTTCTTAAAATATACATCCTGTACATCTTTACATGATTCCAAGTCTTGTTTTCTGGCTTCCAGTAGGGTCCTGCCTTTCCCAACTCTAAGGCAGGGACTCCCTGAGGACAGGGCCTGTCTCCCCTCTCAGAGTTTGGGTACCCTGAGGTGAAAACCTGTGCCTCCCCTCTCAGACTTTAATTCTCCATCCTGGGGAATCTTGGAAAATACCGAAGAAACAATTCATCTCCCCCTTCTGGACCACAATGGGACTCATTTGTCAGGTCCTGTTTCACTCAGATCCAGTAGAGACTAGGTAGGTCTGTGGTCCCAAGACTCTTTGCTGAATCAGGAGGGTTTCCCTCAATCCCGGATGATTACCTGAAATTTGACCTTGAATGTAATAGACCAAGTAATTATTTATACATAAAAGGTTAACGGAGGAGGTTCAGCTTCCAGAAGCTTCAAGTAAACCACCAGGGATGGCTCCTTTAGCTGCTGCTAGAGAGGCTGGAGCATGGCCTGCCTGCGCTGTGGATGCCTTCCCCACCTCCTCACGGGTGCCGGGTGGTGCCAGGATGGCAGGGGCTTCACAAGTGTGTGAAATCTTGGTACTGCTCGAGTTTTACACTCAGGATTCTGGAGGGGGTGAGGCCCTCATCCTTCCAGGTCCGTGCACATGTGTCTGCACACTCTCAGGGTCTCAGATGGATACGTTTCCTCTCTCGGCATGTTGGACACTAGCTACACGACTGCACACTGGCCCCATCAGTGGGCGAAGTGTCCCCTCTGCCACTTCCCATCCATCCACCAAACCCACAGTTGGTATCTACCCTCGCCCAGCTTCCTCCCTCTCCTTGAGCAGGCATCTCCAGGTACCCCAAGCACGACACCCAGAGACTGGGACTTGGCACAACAACCCCTGGGGCACACAAAAAGCCCTGCCAGCACACAAGCACACAGAGTCAGACACAGCCAAAAGGTGGGGCACAATGGCTGGTTTGGATTTCAGCCCTGGAGCAGCTGGCTCCAACTCTTGCCTCGTGGTAGGGGTGGGGGAGGAGGACAGGAAACAAGCACAGTGGGAGGACATTTGTTTCAGGACCCAAAGATCCCTGTGCTGGCAGAAAGCCCATGAAGGATGGACTACTTGGACTTGCCTGACTCCCTACCTGCTCTAACTCAGCTCCCACCCAGGACCCCCACTTTTGGGGCTGGCAAGAGCTGGCTTGGAGAGACGGTGGCAGGACAAAACAAGCAGGTAGATGATTGCCCCTTACCTGATGAGGACAAGGGCCAGGCCTGTATGTCCCTTGGTCTTCATGAGGTCCAGAGACTGCAGGTACCTCTGGTCCCGAGTTTACTTGTAGTATGTGAACAGTAAGTGGATGTGCCTGCCTTACCAGACTATAAGCTCCCAAGGCCCTTTTCTTGATGCACATTAACTCATTCACTCATTCAGCTGATGCTATTGAACATCTGGGATCCCTTCCCTGCTCCTGGCCACAGTGCTTACTGTGGTGTTAGGCTCTGACAAGAAGTGGGTGGGTCAATGAATGCATAAATGAATGACAATTACCCTGGCTGCTGTGGCTCAGTGGATTGAGCTCCAGCCTGGGAGCCAAAGGGTCACTGGTTCAATTCCCACTCAGGGTACATGCCTGGGTCCCAAGTCAGATCCCTAGTTGGGGGTGTGTGAGAAGCAACCAATTAGTGTATCTCTTGCATGTTTCTCTCCTTCTCTTTCCTACTCCCTTCCCTTCTCTCTAAAAATAAAATGAAATCTTTAAAAAAAATAAAAACAAATAAAATATTTTTTAAATATATATTTTAAATATTTTATTTATGTATTTTTAGAGAGAGGAAAGGATGGAGAAAGAGAGGGAGAGAAACATCAATGTGTGGTTGCCTCTCAAGCACCCTTCACCAGGGACCTGGCTGGCAACCCAGGCATGTGCCCTGACTGGGAATCGAACTGGTGACTCTTTGGTTCACAGACCAGCATTTGATATACTGAGCCACACCAGCCAGGACTAAATAAAATTTTTAAGGAAAATAAATAAATGAGAGTCTCTTCTCCCTATTCTCTTGTCTCTGTGACCTCATTTAGTGTTGGTAATACACATAACTTTTTGTTTGGAAAGGAGGCTAGGGAGAGAAGAAGAGAACTTAAGAACCCAACCCCCTAGGAGAGGGGTGGGGATGAACCCCTGTGGCTGAGGGCCCTGGAAGAAGGATTTATTGGCGGGTACTCAGAAAGGAAATGCTCAGGGAAGTAGGGGATCCTGAGGGCTGTGAGACTAGGGTGTGCCAGAGCAGTAGTTACTGTTTGGGATCAAAGCTAGAAATGAGCCTCATATGTCTAGTGGTCCTCCCCCAAAAAGAAGCCAATATGAAGGCAGGCTTACGAGGACCCTAAAGTCACCAGGCTTCCAGCCCAATCTGTTTCCAAAGTCCTCCAAACAAAAGCAGAGTTGGTTAGCACCAGCCAGGGCCCTCTCACCCCATAGCCCATACCAGTCTCTTTTCCCAAAGACAGGACAGTGATTAAAAGTGGGGTCTCTGAAGCAGGCTGCCTGGGTTCAGATCCTGGCTCTGTCACTCAACCAGCTGCATGATCGTGGACAAATGATAAAGTTTCCTGTGCCTCGCTTTCTTATCTATAAAATTGGCTAAACATAGTACCTACCTCACAGAGTTGCTGTGAGGCTCAAACGAGTCCATGCACGTCGAGTGCCAGAATAGTGCCTGGTGCGTAGGTACTGTCTGTTTACCAGCAAGGACCTTGAGGCTCAGAAAAGCTGGATATGCCCTGAGAGTCACCAGCTATGCTTGATGGAGCCAGAGGAAGAAGAGTGGTCCCAGGCTGATGAGCCAGGAAATGAGATGACAGCAATGGTGGGGCAGAATTTTTAACTTCAAGTCCCCCTGCAGATGGTACATGGGAGAAAGGGGTGGTCCTGGAGCTGAGTGATCATGTAGAAAATGTTTGTGGTGAGTCGTGAGGTGAGAAAGGAGTTGACAAGGGCTGAGACAGTGAGATAGAACTCAGACACAATTTGGTGAGCAGCTGGAACAAGGAAATGGGGGCAAAAGAGAAAGCAAGGATGGCCTTAAAGTGTTAAACATCAGTTACCCAGGGAATAGCAAGGTCTCTGCCAGAGACAAGTGATTGGGATGCTGGTGTTCTTGGAAATCCAAACAACGAGACAAGCCCTCTTTCCTGGGTACTTTTTAAATGGGGAAGGTGGGTGTTAGAAACTGTTTTGCAGAGACAGAAACCTGGACTATGTGATTTATTTTATTTTATTTTATTTTATTTCCACCACAAGAAGTATCTTTTGTAGAATTCATCATAACTTTACAGTTTGAATTTATAGTGTATAATAATGTTTGCCGATGTCAAAAGAAAACAGGCCCAGGAACAATCATTGATAATAAATAAGGACACAAAGTATTATTATCTCTGATGATGAAACCAAGGCTTGGAGAGTCAAAGATAACATAGCTGGTACGTGGCGTCAGCTGAGGCGGAAGTTCGTCAGTGCTCAGCTAATCTAGATTATAGCCTCCTTCCTCAGAGGTGCCTACCCCGAGGGAGAATGACTGATTGAAGCTGGAGGTGGCGGCCAGTTACAAGTTGGCCCGATGCCAAATCAGGCTTAACCGCTTTGCTGTCCCTCTCCTCCTCTATAAAAGTCTTTCCTTCTGTGAATTCTCTGACATTACACCTGATTCTATTCCTTTCTTGTGTGTTTTATAAAATTGAGGTTTGTAACCTATCCATTTATTCATTTTATTGTGACTACTTGTGAGTATGATGCCTTTTACATCAAGGGGCTTCCACCCCTAGTAGTGGATGGATTCTGGAAGATATTTAAAAAGAACAGTTGCTAAGACACAGCCCCAGCACAGTGCCAAACAGCCCAGTTCAATTTCCCATCATTGCTCCTGTCACTGATCCGCCTCCCACTCCAGAGCAGGAAACCGACTTTAACCAGGCACCCTGCCGCTAAAGCCTCAGCAGTCAGTCCCCCCAGCCCCCACTCTCCCCGCTCCTGTACACAGAACTGCACTTTTTTTTTCCACACAGTATCTCATTCCACCGTCACAGTGACCCTGTAAGAGATTAAGGCTGGCACTATTCTCTCCATTTTACAAATGAGGAAACTGAGGCCCAAAAAGGTTAGGAGACTTTCTCAGGTGCTCACCTCCTTTCTTCAACAGATCCACAGACATCCCTTGGTACCCAGGGGTAATAGGTTTTTTTGGACTTTTTTTTCACCTGTAGGAGCAATACAATGGTAGGATACTGACTGGATATTAAATAGACAGTGAAAATGGACAGTGGAAGGCGTGGCAATGTTATGGAGAAGCACCAAACATCAGCTCTGAAAGCCATCCTCAGAGATCACTGAGTTAAGGCCTACTGTTTACGAGGGAAACAAGCTCAGAAACATGGGACTTGCCACCAAATACCACTGACATTCCATCACTTCCTTTGTTCCAGTTTTCTATCACTGCACATAAGAAATCACCTCAAAATTCCTGGCTTAAGACAACAATCACTTCATCATCTCTTAGATTCCTGTGTGTCAGGGATTTAGGAAGAGCTCAGCTGGGCCGTTCTGACCTCATTACTTGCTGGAGATAAAATGTCAGGAGCCGGAGTAGCTGAGGGCTTTCCAGGCCTCTCTGCCTCCTTGGAATCTCAAGTGTTCTCCATGTAACCTCTCCACTGGGGCTAGTTGGGCTTTTTTATAGCGTGGTTAAGGTCAAGTGAGATCCTCAGGGCAGTCAGATTGCAGGGTAACTCAAATTCCAAAGGCAAGTGTCCCAAGAGAATCAGGTGAAACCTGGATCATCATTTGTGACCTAATCTCAGAAGTCACATAGCATCATGCCCACGGTAGAATCAGGACTACCTTGAATCAAAGAAAGGGATTATAGACCCTATCTCTCAATGGGAGGAATATCAAAGACACATGATAAGAAGATCACCTGGGATGGGAATCTTGTGGCAGCCGTCTTTGGAAAGTGCAGTCGGCCATATTGTTGCTCAATTTCCTAGATCGAGCACATGGCACAGGGGAGAGACAGGCCTGGCTCTGATCCCTCGCTTCCCCACTCACTAGCTCTGTGACCTAACCCCATGTATCCTCTCCTTTTATTATTTTATCAGTAAAACTGGAATAGTAGTAACACCTGTCTTACAGAGTTATGGTGAGGATTAAGTGGAAGGGCCTGGCCTGTAGGAAAAATGGTTGTTCTTCTTCCAAATTATGATAAAAAAGTGAATACACCATTAAGCTAAATCCCTCACCCTGCTCATGAAGCAGACCTAAAACTCAAAAAAGACAAACTAAGACAAATAATAGTATGTATTCGCTGCTAAACAGTACAAGATGTGATATGATAAACAAGAGCTGGGTTATAGCAATAAACAAAACAAAGTCCTTGCCTGCATGGATCTTACAATCTAGTGGAGAGAGCCAGTCAATATATAAGTATGCTAATGAACATTATGTCAGGTGGAGAAAAGTGCTGTGGAGAAAAATAAAGTAGGCTCAGGGAAATAGACCTGGGGTGGGGGTGGGGGTTATTATATAGTGTGATTGGGTGGCCCTCTTCACTAAAATGAAATCTGAACAGAGAACTGGATGAAATGAGGGAATGAGCTATGAAAATGTCTGGGTGAGAGCATTTCTGGCAGAGGGAATAGCTGTGCAAAGGTCCTGAGGCAGGGAAGGAACATGCTTGATATGTACAAGGATGACCACAGAGGCTAGTTTAGCTAGAGCAGAATGAGGTAGGGAGAATATAGGAGATAAGGTCAAATGGGATCCGCTGGAAGGTTTTGAGCAGAGATGTGATATAATCTGACTTCTATCTTTTAAGTAACCTTTTCACTTTTGAATAATTTTAGATTTACAGGAAAGTTGCAAAGATAGTGAGGAGAGTTCCCATGTACCATGCTCCCAGTTTCCCCTAGTGTTAACATTTTACATTGCCGTGGTACATTTGTCAAAAACAAAAAGCCAACATTGGTACCCGAGTGTAAACTAAACTCCAGACTTTTTGCAGACTTCACCAGTTTTCCATGAATGATCTTTTTCTGTTTCAGGATTCAGTTGGGAACACCGCATACATTTAGCTGGCTGCCATTCCATCGGGATCACCCTGGCTGCTCTGTAGTAGAAGACCCATTAAGAAGTTGTTGCAGTAATAACCCAGGCAAGAGACAATGGGGCTTGGGCCAGCGTGTTAGAATTCAGATTGTGAAAAGTGGTCAAATTCTGGATGAACTCAAAGGCAGAGCCAACAGGAATTCCAGGACATGAGATGTGAGAGGAAGAGGAGAGTTAAGTATGATGTCAAGGATTTGGGCCCAAAACACTTAGGCATTTACTGAGAGGGGTAAGACTGACCTAGGGAAACTATTTGGGAATGGAAATCAGGAGTTTGCATTTTGACATGCGAAGTCTGAATTGCCTATTGGATAATCCAAGTGGAGGTGTCGAGTAGGCAGTGGGATACGTGAATGTGGATTTCAAAAATAAATCATGGCTGGAACTGTAAACTTGGGAGTCCTTAGCTTATAATTATTATTTAAAGCCATTAGGCTGGGTGCGATCATGAAAGGAGTGAATGAAGGTAGAAAAGAGGTCTTAGTATTGAGCCCTGGACTATGGAAGAAATTGGGAAGATGAGGAGGAAGCAAAGGGGAGTAAGGATGGAGAGCCATTCAAGTAGGTGGAAAGCTATTGAGTGATCCCAGAAGCCCAGTGAACAACTGTGTGAAATGCAGCTTACAGAGCCATTCAGATGAAGGCTGAGAAGGAAGTGTTAGATTTGACAACAGTGAGGGCATTGGTGACCTGGACAGGTGATCTTGACAACAGTGGTGGGGTAAGAGTGATTTCAAGAGAAAATGAGAAGTGCCCTGGCCAGGTGGGTCAGTTGGTTGGAGCATTGTCCTACACACCAAAAGGTTGCAGGTTTGATCCCTGGTCAGGGCACATACCCAGGTTGTGGGTTCAATCTCCAGTTGGGGTATGTACAGGAGGCAACCCATCGATGTTTCTCTCTCTCTCTCTCTCTCTCTCTCTCTCTCAAAATCAATAAACATATCTTCCAGTGAAATGGGTGAGAATTTTAAAAATATTTTAATCGAAAAAAATGAGAAGAAAGAAAGTGAAGACAGTAGGTCTAGGCAAATTCTTTTAAAATATTTATTTATTTATTTTTAGAGAGAGGGGAAGGGAGGGAGAAAGGGAGGGAGAGAAACATTAATGTGTGCTTGCCTCTGGTGTGCCCCCAACTTGCGCCCTGACTGGGAATCAAACCACGATCCCTTGGTTCGCAGGCCAGCACTCAATCCACTGAGCCACACAAGCCAGGGCTAGACAAATATTTTTGAAAAGTTGTTAGTAAAGGGAGCAGAAACATGTAGCTGGAAGAGAATACGGGCCTGGGGGAGCTTATTTTAAGAAGGGAGAGAGGATGATGAAAATGATCTCACAGAGACAAGCAAACTGATGATGCAGAAAACCTGGGGGAACTGGTGGAGCCCTGTACTTGCATGGGTAAGAAGGGATGGAAACTAGTGCCCAGGTGGAGGCATTTACCTAGATAAGAACAGGAGGGAAGACAGAGTGTGTGGAGACGGATGCGGGTCGGGGGTGGAAGCATGGGGAAATTCTCTCCAGATTGCTTCTATTTTCTCCATGAAGTTGGAAGAAAGACCATCAGCAGAGTGAGGACAAAGGAGGAGAGAGGAGAAGGTAAAAATAGCTGTCTGGAGGGCGGGAGAGTGCCCAGAACTGAGGAAATGCAGGCAAATTGATGGTCAACGCAAAGGATGTTTGAAGGTATGAATTTGAGACCAGGCTTGGAGATGTGTTTTTCCAGCCGTGTTCAGTTGCTGGGGTGCAGGCTAGAGAGGGCATAGCAGTGGGGTTTTACCAGATGAACAGGATGGCAGAGAGAGCCAGGGAGTTGGTATAAGCAATAGACTAATTGTAATGACAGGTCCTAGAATTAAAGCTGGGTGAGGAGGAAAGGTAGATAAGATGGGGGTAGGAGACACTGAAAAGAAGGTAAGATTAATGGATGAGAGACAGGGCCAACTTATCCACAGGAAACGCTGTGCAAAATTCCCACAACTATTTCAGGGACCCACAAAATGCTTTAATTTTTATGTACTTTAAAATCAGAAGAAAAATGAAAATAATGAAAATGAATATACAGCAGGTCCTTGAATAACATTTCACCTAATACCATTCTGCTATAATGTTGATGATGGATGGAAGGAAAGAAGGGAGGGAGGGAGGGAGGGAGGGAGAGAGGAAGGAAGGAAGGAAGGAAGGAAGGAAGGAAGGAAGGAAGGAAGGAAGGAAGGAGAGAGAAGAAGGAAGGAAGGGAGGGAGGGAAACCACACTGGCTGGGTGGCTCAGTTGGTTGGAGTGTCCTCCTGTACACCAAAAGTTTGCAGATTCAACTCCCAGTCAGGGCACATACCTGGATTGTAGGTTCGATGCCCATTTGGGGCGTGTATGGCAGGTAACCCATCGATGTTTCTCTGTCTCTTTCTCTCCCTTTCTCTCTAAAATCAATAAGCATAATCTCAGGCGGGTTAAAAAAAAAGAGAGAAAGAAAAAAGAATAGAAAAGAAATGGATTCCGGAGGCAGGGACATTTTCCGGGTGGAGTTTGCATGTGCTCTCCATGTTCTCGGGACTCTGGGTCCTGCCCACATACCCAAGACATGTACGTGGGGTGAATGGGGTACCTACATTGCCCCAGTCTGAGTGAGTGTGGGTGTGTGTGAGTGCATCCTGTGATGTAAAAGTATCCTGTCTGGGGCAGGTCCCCACCTTACCCCCTAAGCTGCTGGGACCGGCCCTGGCCACCTGCGGCTCTGAACAAGAATGAACAGATTCGAAAATAATTATCTTACTTGATTTTATTAATTTTTCTTAAATGTACTTATAGTTAAAATTTATTTCAATATTTAATATTAGAAGTGTTTGGGGCCTTTATTTAGAAGTTTGGAGATGTTTTTGTGATCAGAATATATCATAGGAACTTAATTCTTGTTTATGTCAATTAGACTATGGTAAAATTGATTTCAATGTATGTCATTTCACTTAAAGCCACAGTTTCCAAGAACCTATTGACGACGTTAAGTGAGGACTTACAGTATGATAATGAATCTCACTTGGATTATATTTCTCTTTATACCAATTCAGTCACAAAGTATAATTTTTAAAGATTTTATTTATTTATGTTCAGAGACAGGGGAAGGGAGGGAGAGAAATATCACTATGAGAAACATCAGTCGGTTGCCTTTTATAGGCACCCTGACTGGGGATGGAACCCACAACCTAGGCATGTGCTCTGATTCGGAATCAAACTGGAGACCTTTTACTTTGTGGGACGATGCCCAACCAACTGAGCCACACCAGTCAGAGCATAAAGCACAATTTTTAACATTCTTTTGTGGAGGAAGGGGGCCATGAAGGTAAAGTGCCTAGGGCACACCAAAGTTGTCACATGGTCCAGTGATCCCAGTGGATCCAAATCCAGTAATTGTTAAATGCATTTATAATGGCAAAAAAAATACACACAGCTTTAAGTATCCAGAATTGTTTGAGTCCAACTAGAGGGCATGGGCTGAAAAGATACAAGTTGGTAACAGGAAAGTGTGATACTTAAAATTGAGGTTATGGAGGGTGTGAAGCATTGGTAGTAGCAAGTTTGGCTGGGACAATTCTTCTCACTGGTGGAGAAGAAGAAACTAAGGACATGGGAAGCTGGTTTTATCAGCTTTCTACTGCCATATTAACAAACTACCCCAAAACTGAGCAGCTTAAACAACCACCTTTTATCTGCCTGTTTGTCATTTGCGAATATGGGCAGTGCTCTTCTGAGTAGCACAGTTGGTCTGGCCCAGGCGCACACACTCAGATGGCCACAGTCATCTGGAAGCTTGACTGGGGCTGGGTAGCATGACCTCAGGAGTCTGTGGCCGGCAGCCAGGGTACCTCAGTTCTCCTCCATGGGTCTTCTCATCTTCCAGTAGGCTAAGCTGGGCTTCTTTACACGGTTTTGGCAGTATTCTGAGAGGGCAAAGGGGCAGGCTGCAGGCCCAAACTCTGGGGACTCATGCAGTATCAATTCTGCCACATACTTTTAGTTAAAGCGAATCATAAGGCCAGCCCAGATTCAAGGAGCTGAGGAACAAACTCTACTTCTTGCTGGGAGGAGCGGCAAAATCATTGCAAAAGGTCATGTGGGACAGAAGGAAGCAGAGTGGGCATCTCTGCAAACAAACTATCACATTTATTAGAAGAATTGTCTATGTGGTACTGAATCATCAAGAATCGCCAAGAATTTGCCCTGGCCAGGTAGCTCAGTTGGTTAGAGCATCATCCTGATACACCAAGGTTGTGGGTTCAGTCCCCCATCAGGCCACAAGAATACCAAAGAATGCATAAATAAGTGGAACAACAAATCGGTTTTCTCTCTCCCACTGTCTCCCTCTCTCTGTCTTGTCTCCCTCCCTACCCCCTTCCTCCCTCTCTCTCTCAAATCAGTTTTTAAAAAAGGTATTTTAAAAAATCTCCAAGAATTTGAAAGAAGTGGGAGGGAAGAGAATGACAACAATCTGGGTGCTAAAATCTTTAAACCATGACAGATTTGTACTAAGTAGCACAGTCTGACGCCATCAACTTTCAAAGTTTCAAATATCTTTAGTGTTTCACCAGTGAATGTCAATGAATTTCATTAATGAGAAGGAATTGTTTCTTTTTCACAAGTTCTTTGACTCTGTCACTCATCAATTCAGACCCTGCCTTAAGGAGGGAAACCAAACCGTGGAAAAAACTATGTGCGTGAAAACCTGCGGCATTGCTATTTAACTGGGAGCTGTGTCCCCAGTGCCTGGGATGATATCCAGCACAAAGTAGTAGCACTCAGGTGCTCAGAGATATTTGTTGAATTAATTTATACTGGCAAAAAAGTAAACACAGTTTTGTAAGGGTCCAGTTGTAAGCATGCCACAACGAGGGCTAGGTTAGATAGATGATGATCTATTTAATGAGCTATTAGGCAGTCATAAAAAATATGCTTGTGAGAATTATCATTATATTATGCGGAGTAGAAAAAAGGCAGGGCACAACATTTCAGGTATATTTTAAAAAGCAAGACACAACATTTCCAGTAGTGTGTAAAAACAACTGGGAAAGAAAAGGGATAAAAAAAACCCAAAAACCAATAGTGGCTTTATCATACTAGCAGGATCATGGGTGATTTTATTCTTTTCATTTTATTCTGAAAGTTCTTTAGTGTTATTGAATTTATTTCATAATAATAAAAAAGTTATACTCATTTATTGTTGAAAAGGGAGAAATGTAGAAAAGCACCAGTATGAAAAAAATAACCTATAATTCCATCATAGAACACAATCACTACTGAGTTTTCTCTCCCTGCCCACAGTCAACATATCCTTAGCTTAGATTTTTTTTTTTTTGGCAACTTCAGCCTTTGAAAAGCTGACTTTTGATGGTCACAGAATCTATTTGAACTACATTAATTGGATATTAGAGGTTGTTTGGCATTTTTCACTAAAAAAACAAAATTTAAAAATAAATGGTTAGAGCCATGGCATTACTCAAATTCAAGCTCTTTAGACAAGAGGCGACCAGAGTTTCGGGGACACTGGCTAGAGAGATGGGGTGGTTGCGGCTTTTATGTCCAACGGACACTGCAAAAAAAATTAGTCCAGGGTTTCAGTCCCTGTGGAAGTGTCTGTAGGAAGCTCTCTGCACGAGCTAGAGACTCCCCCTTCCAATATTTGGAACTTAAAGATGGCGAAATCTGGATCTGGAGGTTTAGATGGCTTTCCTAACCTCTGCCCTTTTGACCTGCGCAAACAAGAAACTGCGTCCTGGCCTGGCCTTGCACAGGGGTCTGAGCCATTAGCCTAGAACGTGGTCCTCCTCCACTCTCCCCACAGAACTCTTTCAGTCTGAGACCTGGTTTGGGGCATTTGACGATTAGTGTGAGTTCAAGAACGGTTCCGGTCCGGGGTACAGAAGTGGGAACTGGGGTGAGAGGCACATTTACAGAATCAGGGGTGTTCCCAGTCCAGGGGGGCTTCCAGTAGCGGTCACGGGAAGGAACCTTGTGGTGGGAATAACGAACTTGACAGAGGCCGGAGGCGGGGGGGGGGGGGGGGGGGGGGGGGGGGGGGGGGGGGGGGGGGGGGGATATTTAGATGAGCATAGGTTGATCCTGGAAAGCTGTGGATTGCAATGAAGAGAGAAAGAAGCGGAGAGAGTGGAGGAGAGGCACAGACATTTGAAGCAGGTGATGGAGGATTTACCAACAGAGGAGGCGTGGGCTGATGACAGGAGGAGGGCGGGGAGCGGCGCTGTGCACTGAGCGTGTATGGGATACATATGAGAAGCGTAATGGGAAACGGACTGGTGAGAGCAGAGGTGGGGCAGCGGTGAGGGGCGCGGGTCAGCAAAGCCGGGATGCGAGATGGGAGAATAATAGGGCTGCGCACATCTGGCCGGCACTTTGCAGCCTGCTCCCATTTTTAGACTCCCATAATTTCCTCCTTTCGATGAAGAAAGCAAGGTTCGGAGAGGTTAGGTGGCAGCGGAGGAGGGTGGGGGCCCCGGGGAGAGCGAGGCAGCGGAGAAAGAGGCGAACACCGAGCACCGCGGCGGCGAGGTGTGCGCCGCGCGCTGCAGGGGGGTGGGGGGCGGGCAGGCAGCAGCCCGGGGAGGGGAGTGCGTAGCCGGGATCCGCTGGCACACGCCGCCCCTGGCAGGCGGCCTGAACGCGCGCGGGGAGCCGCTGCTGCCGCCGCCGCCGCCACCTCTCGGGGTCGCCTTGAGCCCCAGATTCCCGAGCACTCGGCTCTCATGGCAGCCGCCTCCGCTCCCGTCCTCGCGGCCCGCTAGGGGCGGCCCCGCGCCCCAGCTTGGCCCCACAGCGGAGTCCGTCGGATCCGGCCTCGCTCTGCGCCCAGAGCGCGCCGCTTCCCAGCCGGAGGTGAGGACCGCGAGGGCAGGGATGCGTAGGACGATGGGCGCTCTTGGACTCCAGGCCCGGCGCCACAGCCGAGCCGAGCGCGGCAGAGAAGGGAAGGGGACGTGGGAGCAAGTCCTGGTTGAAGTCGAGGGTGGGATCGGACACTGCTCGCTGCCGGCAACACAGCCTGTGTCCTCAAGGCCGCCCCATGGCACTGTCCCCTTCCCCGTGGGCTCCTCTGTTCTACTGCGTTGCCAGTTCCAGCCCTTCGCGTGCCCTGACCTGACTCCACGCTGCCCATCCTTCACCTCTTTCCCACAGAGCCCGATCCCCGGTCCTGTCCCCAAAACCCTTGCCGCCTCAACCCTTCACCCTGCCCCAGCCTTCCCGCTGCCCCCACTCCCTTCTTCTGTCTGGGCGTCCCTCTCCCCCTCGGCTCCTATCACTCAGAATCGCAATCTGTGCAGCTATATCCGTGTCCGACCGCCTCCCAGTCTGTGCTGTCCCACAGGTGTCCGCACGTCCAGCCGTCCATCCATCCGTCCTTCTTGGGGTCGGCGCTGACCATGCCCAGCGGCTGCCGTTGCCTACATCTCATGTGCCTGTTGTGCATCCTGGGGACACTGGTTCAGCCTGCCATAGGTGAGCGCACCCCCACTCAGGTCGCTGCCCTCTCCCAGTGTCCCTTGCTTGCACGTTGGCCTCTGTCGGCTGGAGACAGCACTGCAGCCGTTCAGTCCCGCGGGGCTGCTGAAACCCAGGTCTCCCTTTGGAATGGAACGAGTCTCTTTTGCGCTGCCCCAGAGCTGAGACCGACCACCCAATTACTGGAACCCCGCATCCTCTCCCGAGCCTGCATCTCAGGGAACCCAACCCGGACCCCGGCTCACCCCTCCCACATCAATCTCTTGCAGCCGATGACTGCAGTTCCCACTGTGACCTGGCCCACGGCTTCTGTGAGCCTGACGGCTCCTGCAGGTACCTCTTCTGAGCACGTGCTCCTAACCCCTCTCCTCCCCATTTCCCACTCCTTCACACCCATACCCTGGTCTGGCCCCAGGGCAGGTATCGGGGGGCTTAAGACCTTACCGTGTACCCCCCATCCCCCCATGGCACACAGAGCAGATTGGCCAGCTTCACCCACCCTTAGTCCCCTTTGCCTTGGCTCTTTTCCTTCTTCCAGCTTATGTCTTTACACTTTTTTACTCTCTCCCAAGTCTGACCCAGAAATTCTGAAACATTCCTCCTCAAGATACAGGAGAAAGATCTGAAGCTTGAGAGAGTTTGGAGACTGGAAAGAAAGGGAAAGATAAAGGAAAGATGTAAATAGAATTGGTTGGGCTTGGAAAAGAAAGGCTGCGGGCAAGGTTGATGGGGAGAAGCACTTAGGAAAGAGGATCTTCCTCGATGGATTTCAGTAATTGACTCACTGGATGGGGGTTGGGCAAATTCTGTAGCAGGAGGGAAATATGTCTGGTTGGACAAGGAAATGAGCTGACAGGGTAAGCTGCTGGAGATGCTGGGGGTGTTTTGGGCTCTCCATCCTTGGAGAGTTTTTATTTTTAAAATTAAGGCCCTGGAAAGGGTAGGAAGATAGTCCTGATGATCTTTCAGGATCACTCTTTGTTGTTGTTGTTTTAAAGATTTTATTTATTTATTTTCAGAGAGGGGGAGGGAGGGAGAAAGGGAGAGAAACAGTGGTTTGTTGCTTCTCACACGCCCTCAGCCAGGGATCTGGCCTGAAACCCAGGCATGTGCCCCGACTGGAACTCGAATCCGTGACCTTTCGGTTCACAGGCTGGCGCTCAACCCACTGAGCCACACAAGCCAGGAATCGGGGTTACTTTTTTTCTTTATTTTATTGTTGTTCAATTATAGTTGTCTGCATTTTCTCCCCCTTGACCCCATCCAAACCCACCTCCCTCCTTTGCTGCCACCCTCCCCCTTGGTTTTGTCCATGTGTCCTTTTTAGTAGTTCCTGAAAACCCTTCTCCCCATTGTCCCCTCCCCCCCCACTATTGTTAGATTGTTCTTAATTTTGATGACTCTGGTTATATTTTGTTTGCTTTTTTCTCTTGTTGATTATCAGGGTCACTCTTTAGAAAAAACTATCAGCTTCACATATGCCAGGACTGCTATTGGGAGCATTTACAGACATATCTTAGTTTCTTCATTAACACATCCCTGCAAAGTGTATCCCCAATTTACAGATGAGGAAACTGAGGCTCAGAGAGATTAGACAAAGTGCAGAACCAGGACTTGGGTGCTCCTGTCAGATGGTCTGATCCATATATGTGACCTGCACAGCCCACACCTGTCTGGGATGGGCCTGCTTCTGCTTAGGGACTGTCATATGTCCTCCTGTTCTCTAAAAGCTCTGGTCTTGCCTCCGTTTCCTCACATTCACTACCCAGAGCCTTGACCCTGTGCTTCTCCCCATCAGGTGCGACCCAGGCTGGGAGGGGCTGCACTGTGAGCGCTGTGTGAGGATGCCTGGCTGCCAGCACGGTTCCTGCCACCAGCCCTGGCAGTGCATCTGTCACAGTGGCTGGGCGGGCAAGTTCTGTGACAAAGGTAGGGGAGTAGGGGCAGCTGTTGGTCTGAGGAGCCTTGGGAGAACATCCATTTGTATTTATTAGGTCCAGCCCAACCACTCAAACACATGATGTTTTATCATTTTAAACTATACCTATCTGTGTCTGAATTGGCCCTTAACCTAACACCATGAGGTAGGCATGGCAGCTGCAGAAAACTGTACTAATCTTTCAGATGAGGAAACTGAGACCCACAGATGAGGTAGAACTTGCCCAGTCACTCTGAGACAGACAGACATTGCCAGAGCTAGGAGCTGCCTGGTTCCCAACACAGTGTTATTTTCCCCACCGCACCACCCCAGCCTGGGTGGGTTTGCAGCATAAGCTGCACCCACGGACCCATGGGTGGGGCCTGGTCAGGTCTGGGTGCCAGCTGTAAGGGGCTGTCCCAGAGCCTTCCCTGTCTTTTCTATAGATGAACACATCTGTACCACACAGCCTCCCTGCCGGAACGGAGGCCAGTGTGTGTATGACGGTGGTGGCGAGTACCGCTGTGTGTGCCCACCAGGCTTCCATGGGCGGGACTGTGAGCGCAAGACCGGACCCTGTGAGCAGGCAGGGTGAGTGCTGGCCCCAAGGGGTGAGTTCAAGGTTAGACAGCACTGTTGAGGGGGTGGTGGTGACGTTGTAGGGCTGAGGATCAGAAGTCCCGCCTGGGGGCACGGGAGGATAAAACCCAGCCTAGTTCAGGGTTTCTCAGCTTTTTTATACCACTCGAACCATATCTTCAACAACAAAAATCTGCAGGACTGCAGCTGTAACAGATCAGTGTGCAACTGCTCTGGCTGTTGGGGTGGGGGAGGTCAAGGACCTGGGCCTCCCCTCACCCTCCCAGGAAAGCTGCCGTGTGGCCCCAAGGATGTTCCACAGGGCAGCCGTAAGCCTCACTGTGCACAAGGAAACAGGCCTGTAGGGGCATCCGTGTCAGGCCTAGGGGCCCGCCAGTGTAACAGTGCACTTGCCTTAGCCTCGCATTCAGGCCAAGCCCCATGCTAATTCCTTGACATTGCTGATCTCCTTTAACCTGCACAATTTGGAAGCTGGGTACTACTTGTATTCCCATTTTTTAAAGGAGGCATTGGAGGCTCAGAGTGTGGCCTAACGTGACATTGCTAGAAGGGGGGGGTGAGGTGGCAGTGGTCAGGATGCTGACCCAGGCTACCCTGCAGGTGTGAGTCCGTATCAAAGCCCTCTCCCACCTCCACCCCAGCTCCCCATGCCAGAATGGCGGGCAGTGCCAGGATGACCAGGGCTTTGCCCTCAACTTCACGTGCCGCTGCTTGGCAGGCTTTGTGGGTGTCCACTGTGAGGTGAACGTAGACGACTGTCTGATGCGGCCTTGTGCTAACGGTGCCACCTGCGTGGACGGCGTAAACCGCTTCTCCTGCCTCTGCCCCGAGGGCTTTGCTGGACGCTTCTGCACCATCAACTTGGATGACTGTGCCAGCCGCCCATGCCAGAGAGGGGCCCGCTGTCGGGACCGTGTCCACGACTTCGACTGTCTGTGTCCCAGTGGCTACGGCGGCAAGACTTGTGAGCTAGTCTTACCTGTCCCGGACCCTGCCACCATAGCAGACATCCCCCCGGGGCCCACCTCAGCTGTGGTGGCGCCTGCCACAGGGCCTGTCCCTCACAGCGCAGGGGCTGGTCTGCTGCGCATCTCAGTGAAGGAGGTGGTGCGGAGGCAAGAGGCCGGGCTGGGTGAGTCTGGCCTGGTGGCCATGGTGGTGTTTGGGTCACTCACTGCTGCCCTGGTCCTGTCCACGGTGTTGCTGACCCTGAGGGCCTGGCGCCGGGGTGTCTGCTCCCCTGGACCCTGTTGCTACCCTGCACCACACTACGCTCCAGCACGCCAGGACCAGGAGTGTCAGGTCAGCATGCTGCCAGCAGGGCTCCCCTTGCCACCTGACCTGCCCCCTGAGCCTGGAAAGACCACAGCACTGTGATGGACATGGGGACTTGTGTGCCCCCTCCTTCACCTCCTCAGCCCCTCAGACTGGAGTGGTCCTTTCTTGCCACCCCTCAGCAGCCTCACACAAGAAATATTATTTTTTTAATACACAGACTGTAAGATGGGAATTTTATCCAATAAAAGTATGAAATTCTAAATGGGCTCCTTGGCCAGAAAAACCTGCCTGGAGTCTCAGGTGTCAGAGGGCCAGAACAGAGGCCTGGCTCTGGGGAAACCATGGGATGCTGCCTCGGGAGTGGTTCTCAAAGAGGAACCCATGACACCTTCTCCCCTCTGGGGAGTGCCGGTGAGGTAGAGCCATGGGGGAGAATGTAAACACACATCAGCTCTCAGACACCTAGCAGAGGGGGGACCCTGGAGGGTGGGGACCCTGCTGGGTCCTCATGGAGAGGAGCAGGCTCCCTGCTGGCTACTCTGCAACAGCTGCTGGAACAGAGAGTGGGGCTGGTTGCGCAGGGTGGCCGGGGAGTCCAGCTCCACGACCCTCCCAGCTTGCAGCACCAGCACCCGATCAGAGTTCAGGATGGTGTTGAGCCTGTGTGGGAAGAGTGGTCTGTGAAGGGGATGGAGGGCAACATCCTGCAGCAGAAAGCTGACCCTCATTCCCTCCCCTCCTCCTTTGGACACCACTGTTCTACCCACAGACTTTATCCCTGGCTCTGCTGGGGGGTGGGGGCCACAGGTTCCTTCAGACAATGTGCTATGAGAATGAGGAGCTGAGGTTCACAGGGGTTTGGAATCTCTAGGGCCCTGGCCCCTGGGGTACCTGACACCATAGCCTCTGACCAGAGTCTCACGCTAGACACTTGCACACCTATGCGCAATGGTCAGCACTGTCTTGTTGGCAAAGCGTTTGCAGATGGTCTGTTGGAGCAGCTGGTCTGTCTTCTGGTCCACACTTGCTGTGGCCTCATCGATGCACAGGACCTGGGACATGTGGAGGGGTGGGCGGGAGGACAGGGAAGAGGGTTAGTCTTGGGTCCTGCCCAAGCACCAGCGCCCACCTGGCAGCTGGGCCCAGCCCAGCCTACAGCTCCCCACCTCCAGCTCTAAAATGAAAACTAACTTGGTCCCCTGAGACCTCTCCCCAACTCACTTCCTCACCCCTCACATGCCTCTGCCTTTTTCCCGGCCCTCTCGAATGTCCCTTCCTCTCACCTTACCTTGGCATCTGTGAGGAGAGCCCTGGCTAGACACAGCAGCTGCTTCTGCCCCAGCGATAAGCTCCGGCCCCCCTCGCCCAGCTCACCATCCAGACCGCCTGTAAGGCACAGCACTTCACCTCTGGGTCCCAGGCCTCTCCCTGCCCCCTCCCTGTTTCCTCCTCTTCCACTCTGCAGGGTAGGACCTGGTACTCACCCATGGATGTGATCACCTCACTCAGGTGGCACTGCTCCACAGCCTGCCACAGGGCCAGGTCCTCATACTGGCCACGGGGGTCCAGGTTTTCCCGAACAGTCCCACTGAATAAAAAAGGCTCCTGGGGGATGATAGCCAGCTGGGATCTGGGGAACAAGGAGGGGACTGCACATGGGATCCAGGCTGAAGATGTGGTCACTGCTGCTCCCAGCACAGGTTTTAGCAGTAGGTCCAGCACCCCCAGGAAAGCTTGGGGAGAAGACCTGAGTGCAACCCTCACTCTGCACCCCAGTTGGTCAGCCACGTTCTAGAACCATGAAGGTGCTTTGAGGAAAACCAGAGAAACCAAGACCTAGACTCTGTCTTTAAGGAGCTTACATCTCCCTGGACCACCATGCACGGAGAACAAAAGTAGGTTAACGATGTTGCCCTGACTCCTGCAGTCACTGGGACAGCAGGAGTGGCAAGGAATGAGCAGAGTTCCAATAGTAGGTCAGGGACACGTCAAGGTTGGAGGGCCTGGAAATGGGTCCTGCAGAACCATGGGGTGGAGCTCTAATGTAAGGCCACCACAAGTTAGAAAAGGCAGCAAAGGCAGGGCCAGGGCCTGGGATCAGTAACGGGCTTCGGAACAGAGCTTCCCTACCTTTCCCACATCATGGAACTCAGAGAAAATGATACTAGGCTAACCTGGGGATGGCGGCGAGATGTTTAGCCGCAGATGTGGCCTCTTGTGGCCAGGGGCAACTGGCTTGGTCTTGAGCTGTCCAGAGCACCACCTGCCAAGCCCAAGGGCTAGGGGGGATAAGTGTCTTGGGCACAGCACTGGGAGGCTCTGAGTCAGGGTGCAGGGACTGGCGGTCTAAAATGCAGGGGGCATACTGGGAAGTACTAGAAAGATGAAGCTGGAAAGGTGGGCCTGGCTCAGAGTAAAGACCTCAAGACCACAGCTCTAACCCTGGACCTGAGAAGTGGAAGCTCGCTCTCCTCGCCTGTCTGTCCTATCCACCTTCTCACCACCAGCTGACCCTGGCTGCTCTTAAGCTTATGTAAAGCCTTCCTGGCTGGGTCTCCTTCTAAGTGCTAGTAGTCTGGTTCTCTTCTTCTCGCTACCCCAGACCTGAGCTCGGCCAGCTCCAGCTGGCTGGTGTCCACTCCATCCAGGAGCACTCGCCCCGAACTGGGCTCCAGCAGCCGGAAGAGCACCAGCAACAGGGAAGACTTGCCAGAGCCCGTGCGGCCCACGATGCCCAACTTCTCTCCAGGCTGTACGCGGAAGGTCACCCCATCCAGGGCATTTGGCAGCCCTGGCCGGTACACCAGCACCACGTCCTGGAACTCCACGATCCCCTGGGTCAGCCAGGCAGTGCCTAGCTGGTGGGGTTCATGGGTGGGAGAAGAGGGAGATGGGTGAGAATGGGAGACATGGGGAGGAGAAGGGGGGTTGGAGAGTGGAAGGAGGAGGGAATGAAAAATGGAGGGCATAAGAAGGTGGGAGAAATGAGACAAGTAAAGTAGAGAGGGGAGAACAGACACAACGATGGAGGGACACAGTGAAGCAAAGGGAGATCACACAGGGACATTAGAGGAGCTGAGAGAAGTGGCGAGGAGTGAACAGAACTTAGGCTGTCAAGAGGATCCTTCAGGGCAGCAGCACTAGGCCAGGGGCGGAGGTGCAGGCCTACCTGCATCGGCTGGCCCTGGGGCTCCTGGGGCACATCACAGGAGTACTCCTCCAGCCGCTCAACGCTCACCAGCATGGTCTCTGTCTGCGTGAAGCTGCTCACCAAGCCCGAGAGCAGACCCATCAGGGACAGGGCATAAGACAGTGACAGGCCCACCAGTCCTAGCAGGAGAGGAACACCAGCCACTAGGGGAGGCTTGGACACTGGGATGTGTGTCAGGAGGAGTAAGGCAGAGCGTGCAACTGAAGCTGTGGACTGAGGGCATTTAAAGGAGGCCAGCAGAGAAGCAGGAAGATGCCAGCACCATACCAGCACCACAGCAGGCTGGATGCAAGGCAGTGGACTGGGTCTGGAGAGGCTATGGGGAACGACAGGTGGCAGACAGGTGGGCCTGGCAGAGTGCTGGGGGTGGGGGTGGAGCAGGGAAGGGAGTCAGACTAGTGCTAGTACCAGATCCACCATCACCTGGGCCAGTCACTTCTTGAGACTCAGTTTCCTCAACTCTAAAATGGGGGGCAGGACAATCACAACACATCCTCCCAGGAGACTCTGAGTGGCAGGTGAAAATGCTGGGGGACAGTGCGGGAAGAGGTCTGGGCCAGGGGATGGGAATCACATGCTTCTGAGGTGAGCGTGACGGTCCCACGGTGGTACCTGGGTCAGCGAGGCCCTGCTGGTGCTGCACCAGGGCAATGCCTGCAATGGCACTGACCACCGCGGCCCCCATGAACTGGAGCCGAATGTCCAGCCACTGCATCGTGGCACTGGATGCAAACTGGCACCTTTGGTTTAGCTCCAGGAGTCTCTGGTTCTCCTCCTCAAACCTGGGGGAGGCCAGGAGGGAAGTGAGGCCACTCCACTGTGGCAATGACTTGCCCAGACTCCCCCACAACATGGCTCCTTCCTGGAGCTTATCTGTACACCCACAGGCCTCACTGCAGAGTCTGGAGAGGTTAGTGCGCCTTTTCATAGGGGGCTGCTCTGCCTCACTAGCCCTTTTCTCTGTTTCTTTCCTCTTTCCCTTAGTGCCCTCACCCACCTTTCCCTTCTCAGGAGACCTGCAGCCCACCTCCCCACATGCCTTTCTTCTTAAGGGACCTTCTGCCCCCCGCCCAGCCCCTCATCCCCCTGGCCCTGGTTAGGAGAGGCAGATCCCACACACCTGTCAGTGGCCCCAGTGGCCCGGAGCACAGGGAGGCCAGCTAAGGTGTCGGTCAGGTGGGTGTAGAGTGGAGACAGGGTGAGGCTGCCCAGGCGCCGTAGCTCCCGCGAGGAGGCCCTGTAATGGCGCTGCACTTGGTAGTAGACAAGGCTCAGAGGCGGCAGCAGCAGCAGCAGCCAGGGCAGGCCAGAGCTCAGCACAGCCAGGAGGCCCAGCAAGCCCGCTGAGTTGGCCAAGAGGATGTTGAGGATGAAAGGCAAGCTGTCATCCGCACAGGCCACGTCAGAGGAGAAGCGGTTTAGGACCCGGCCCACAGGAGTGGAGTCGAAGAAAGTCACTGGTGCCTGGGAGAAGGGGTGTGGTCAGGCAAGGGCAGGGCCTGGCAGAGAGGGGGTATTGGGCCATCCTGGGGGAGGTGGGTGCAGAGGGAGGCCCGAGGTAGAGAATAGGAAGGGGACAGAGAGGATGGACAGGTGGGGCCTGGAGAAGACTATCCCAGGGTAGAAAAGAGAGACTGTCCCTCTGGTCAGTGGTGACCCTGAGAAACCATGCTGGCCATTCTGCTATTTCTATGCTAGACATGCCTACGCCTCTCTCCAGAATATGGGGACTTCAGGCCAGTGAGTGAGACTTAGATGTCAGGAGGAACACCCTGATTGCCCAGGGCGGGACAGAGTGGTGAGGGCAGTGATCCAAGCCGTATTGTCTCATGGTTATGCGCCGAGGCTCTGGAGTCAGACTGCTACTAGGATTCCAATTCTGCCATTTAGTAGATGTCAAACCCCAGACAAGAGGCTTAATCTATTAAAGGCCCCTGTTCCTCATTCAAATATAGGGCTAATAATGGAACTGCACCTTACAGGGATATTAGGGGGATTAAAGGCTACATAGGTAGTAGTCAGGTCCTTGGCACAGTCTGCCTGGCAGGGAGGCAGTGCTCAGCAACTGCCCAATTCTTGGTCTACTAATGGGAGGTACAATCTCATTAAGGATAGCCCCGTTTCCCTTTCCCCACCTTCCCCAATCCCCAACTCTCTGCTGTTACTTGGGGAACAGTCCTATCTTAAGGCAGAAGACTAGGTGAAGGACTTTCTGAAGCACCTCCTAATGACAGTTTATGATAAACGAATTCCTTCAAGCCTGAAGATGTCCCCTACTTGGCTGCTGGAGGAGAGGTGGAACAGTATGCTGCTTGACCCCTGACAGGCAATGGAAAGACCTACACAGTACTGGGTTCACTGCCTGGCTCTCCGGGGAAATAGCCTCGCCTAGGTCACCTGCCCCCTCAAACAGAGCCTGCGTCTCCTCATCTGTAAAATGGGGATGACAATACCTACCTTACAGGGTTATAAACCCAAATAAGATAAAGGACAAGAAAGGGCTTTAATAACGACATTAATAATAATTGCCGATTGAGCACTTAGTATGTGCCAGGCACTATCCTAAGCACTCTCCATATACTAATTAATTTAATCCTCATACTAAGTCAATGGGTAAGCAACAGAATAGAATAGATATACACATAGCAACCAGGACGGCTCTTAGAAACAGCCCTGAATAAAAATTGTAAGAAACAAAATTTCACTTATAAAAATATATGAACACAAAACATAGGCATTTCACAAAAAGACAAAAAGATACATATTAAACACACTTAGAATGGTTGCTGTTCAAGGAAAGGAGGGGAAATAGAGAAAGGGTATGCAGAAAAGAAATAGATGGGTAAATAGGCAAAACCCCAAAGGGACTTCGCATGAACTAAGGGGTGGTTAGTTAGCTCAGCCCTCTGCACGCAGTCCAAAACGGAAGTGACTCAGGATGAATCTCTTCTCCCCGTGTTACAGAGGAGAAAGCTGTAGGGTTAAGTAACTGGGTTTAAAAAGCCCAGCAGCCTCTCTGTTCTTGGCCTTGCCAGTCTCAGGTTGTCAAGTGCTGCACGCACCTGTTTGGGGCTATATTCTCCTGAGGACTAGGAGGTAGGCTGGGGCCCCTGATGAAGCCCAGGCATGGGGAGGGCTCCCCACACCACCCCCACCCTCTCATCCCCTCACCATAAGAACTCGACACAGCAGGCGGCGGTGCAGGGTGGCGGCCGCTCGGAGGGTGCCCACTGCAAAGAGCACCGCTCGGAGAAGGGTGCAAAGGGAGTTGACACCGGCGATGGTTGCATATATGGTGAGGTAGAAACGGATGTCTGAGGAGCCGTTGGGGGCAGCTTTAGGCAGTAGGAACACTGAGGTGCTGGGTGGTGGGGAGGAGGCTGTGGGTAACCAAAAGTAGGCCACTGGGGGCTCCCTCCCCTCCCCCACACCACTGCCCCCCATTCTCCAGAGACACAGCTCAGTAACTCTTGCTGCGTGCTTGGCAACCACTCCAACGGCCCCAGCCACTCACTAGAAGCTTCTTGGGGAGAAGAGGAGCAGCTGAGCAGAGAGGAGCCCTGTGGAGTCCGGGGTGATGGGGGCTGCCACCTCCTGGGAGTCATTGCTGGCTGCCTTCAGCTGAGAGATCCAGTAGGAGAGCCACCAGTCGGCAGCATTCCTCGTGGCTGGGTGGGGATGGGAACGAGAAAGCTGCGAGAGAGACTCACCTCTTTTATTCTAATACTCTACCTTTGACTCTAGTTTCTACCCTTTCTCGCTCTGCTGGCCCTCCCTGCCCTGCCACAATTCCATGTCCTCCCTGGTGTGTGCTTTGTTCCTGGACCTGTCACCCCACAGGTCTGGGGAGAATGTGATCTCAGATCTGCTGAATTGGACAGATCAGAAGACAGCTATGGAGTGCATGTGTCTGGCCTCTGGGACTCTCTCAAAACTGGGGGCAGGCCTATTGTCCCAGCTGTCACAATGCCTGGTGAGTCTCTGGGTTTTATAAGGGTTGGTACAAGGTGAATGATGTGATGGGGACCTAGAAGACAGGGCTGTGGGTGGGATAAGGGCCTCCAGGGTTTATCCCTACCTTGCATGAGGAGCAGCGAAAAAAGGATGGCCAGGGCCAGGCCCGTGCCTATGGCCCTCCAGTATGCTCGGTACACCTGGAAGGCCACAGCGCCCTCCTTCTTGCTTTCTTCCTGCAGCAGACGGCCAGATGTACCCTCCTCCACCTTCAGCTCCTTTGTTTTCTCTGGGTTCCACACTGACTGGGCTGTGGCTGGGAAGATCAGGGAGGTCAGGGGGACTAAGCTTGCAGGCTGACAGTTGAAAACCTCAGTGTTTCAGAAGGGCAGGCAAGCTCTGTAGAAATCATCTCTCTCCAGTGTCATGGTGAGGAGCAAGCTACCTCCTCCCATCCTCGGGCCATACCTGAGTCAGACTCTTGCCCATCCTCAGCCCAAACTTTGGGAACAGCTTGCACCAATGGCAGGATCTCAGAGGGAGGCCCTGGAAGGTAGCAGGGGAGATTAGGAAGGGACTATTCTAGAACTATACTAGGCTTTTCTAAATATGTGTGCCAATCCACCCCTACCCCCAATTCTTTTTGGACCCACCCTAGCACAGCTCTGCCCTGGACCCCCAGAGTCTGGGCAGGACCATCAAGTCCATCCCCTCTGTGTCTGGAGTCCAATCAGCACAGACAGAAAATATTTACCCCTGGGAGAGTCACAGCACCTGTGAGCGCTCTGTCCAGAGTCACCTCTCAGTACTGCTGAGCTTTCTCCTCACGCCTCAGCAAATTCCTAACACTCTGGTGGAGCCTCATGTCCTCTGTTTCTCTCCCAATAAACTTGCAGATGGTCATGTTCCTCTGGATAATAATCCTTCAGGATTTTTTTAAAAAATAAAAGACTGTTCTAAAATTGTTTTCTCTTCTCCAAGGGCACCAGACTATTCTCAGTGATCCCAGGCATCTAAGTCACAAATCCCAAGTCCCCAAGCCACGGGGCCCTTTTGCCAGTGTCTCCTTTCCCCCCTGCCCCGCCCCCACCCGTTTCCTCATATTGGTTCTGGGAAGGCAAGGTAGAGGCTCCCATTAGAAAGAAGGATGAGCAGGCCACACACAGAGGGGTGGCAGAGTCTGCACTTGACAATCCACCTGCCCCTCTTCCCCAGTTACACCCAGGCAGATGGCTCCCTCGCTGGCAGGCTCCTGCCCTGCAGAACACATTACCAGCCCGGACTAGGCGTCCGGCCTCCAGCAGCAGCACCACGTCAGTCTTCTCCAGGTACTCGGTGCGGTGGGTGCAGAGCAGCCGCGTAGTGCAGCTCAGCACTCCCAGGATGCACCTATGCAGCAGGTGGTTGGCCACATCTGCATCCACAGCAGCCAGAGGGTCATCGAGGAGATAGAGCTCCTTTTCCTAGAGAGTAGTGGGGGTACCATGGACACCAAGCCCTAGGTCCTCTGGCCAGAACCCAGACCTCTCCTGGGACTTGACCTTGAGAGAGTCAGAGAGGACAGTTCGGAGGAAGAGAAGGAGATGAGACCTGAGGTGGACTTTCCTCCAGTCAAACAAGGCCAGTGCTCCAGGGCAAACGCTCAGCCTTGCTGGGTCCCAGAGCCTCATGGCACATGATAGTTCTTAAAGGACCTTTAATTCTGCCCTAAATCTGCGAAAGGAGAATAGGATGGCCAAGGGACCAACAACTCAGGAGCATGGAGGGGAGGAGGGGAACTTAGATACTGATGACAACACCCCAGCCCATGCCTTCTGACTGAGATCCCAAGGCTCTGGGCTCCCCGACCTTTAACTCACCTGGTAGACAGCACGAGCAAGGGCTATCCGGGCCCGCTGTCCCCCGCTGAGGGTCACACCCTTCTCTCCCACCTCTGTCTGGTCTCCAGCAGGAAGGATCTGATGGGACAGGCCCCTCAGTGTTGGTCAGTGAGTTCCCCAATAATTCCTACCCCATTTCCTATCCCTTTGCATATAAACGAGTCAGGGAGCTTGAAAAGACTGGTAGTGAATCTGAGGGAGCAAGGCAGCGGGCATAAGCCACAATTCCAGTAACAACCAGCATTTATTGAACATTTACTATGTGCTTGGTACTATACAAGCATCATCTCTTCCCATCCCCTTGACAGCCTTATGAAGATGGCATTATTTCTTTTTCACAGATGAGACCAAAGCTTAGACAGAGCTGCTATCTTGTTCCACAGCTAGCGTGGGGTGAGACATGAACACAGATTTCTAGCCACTCCTGCCCTGCCTTTTTAACAGGCAAGGATAATGATGGGCACGATGTGAAAGCTTTCACAGGTTTTTCAGGAAGGAGTGCACCTCAAGCCCTCCTGTGGCGTCAGGAGTGGCCTCCTTAGCTAAGGGGTCCCTATACCAGAGGAAGAGCCTGTAGTCCACCAGATGGCGTGTCCTCTGAGGAGCTTTGCTATTCATCTCTTTTCTTAGTGTCTAGAACAGTTCCTGGTAGACATTTGGGAAATGCTTGATATAGAAACAAATAATAAATGGACCTAGGATGCCCCATGGTCAAAGTCAAAGGTCCTCCTTTCCAGCAAAGTCCCACATTTACCTGGACAGGTAGTGGTGAGGACACTCCTGCACAGATATGGGGGTTGGGTGGGGAAATCATGAGAGGAATGTAGAATCTCATCGCCCCTAAATTTAATACTCTGGGTACGGGGGATCTAAAGGGCTCCTCAGGCTTCCCTAGAGTAACCTTGACTCTCCCAAGTCTTCCCACTGGGAACTAAGGGAGGGACTCTTGAATAAGAACTTCTAGTCAGCCCTGACCAGTGTGGCTCAGTGGGTTGGGCACCATCCTACAAACCGAAAGGGTTGCTGGCTCAATTCTCAGTCAGGGGACATGCTTGGGTTGCAGGCCAGGTCCCAACTGGGGACATGCAAGAGGTAACCAATTGATGTTTCTCTTGCACACCGATGTTTCTCTCCCTTTCTTTATCCTTCCCTTCCCCTCTCTCTCAAAATAAATAAATTAAATATTTTTTTAAAATTATAGAAAAAGAACTGCCAGTCAGACCCATGCAGAACTAAGCCTCATAGGGAGCCCTTCCCTGCCCCAGATAACTTGGGGCTCCCCCACTGCTCTGTGGGGCGCTGCCCCTAAGCCCCAGGCAGAACAGAATGAGGAACCGAACAGCTGAGCACTCTGTGGGGACTAAAGCCTGACGGCCAGTCCTAGGTGAGGATGCCTGAGTGGGAGCAACGCCTTCCCAGCGTAGCAAGTCTCAAACTTGAGGTGTCAGGGACACGAGGAAGCAGGTGGCCAAGAGGTTTCAAGGCCAGGCACTCACACTGAGGTCGTCATTGAGGGCGCAGGCCTCTAGCACTTCCTTATACAGCTGGGCATCAAATGTCTTCCCAAAGAGAATGTTGTCTCGGATGGTGGCAAACTGGAGCCAGGGTTCCTGGGTGGCCAAGCCAAAGCCTTTGGACAGCCCCCACACTGCCACCCGTCCACGCAGCCTGCAGAGAGCCAGGCCAGCAGCATGAGGACTGGCTCCAGACCGAGTCTCTCCATGCCCAGCCCCTTTCCAGACTGCTGTCTTCTACAGAGGGCCCCTGCATGTCACACGGCTCTCTGGGTTGGCAGCCATGGAGGTGGAGAGGTCCTAAATGAGGCTGTGGGCTCATTCTGAATAGGGAAGGGAAGAAATTGCTCTTTGACTGAAGCCAAGCAGCTGTCTTATCTAGATGTGCTCAGAAGAGAGTGTGGCCGCTACCCTGGACTCACGCATTCTCACCATGAAAGAAGAAGACCTTCACACCTCTGCTCTTCCCTGGGTCCCTTCCCTGCACAGCCACACTTCTCAAAGAGCAGCAATGCGGGGTGTTTCCATTCATTTCTTCACTCACTATTATAATACTTAAAACGCTCTGGTGTGATAATTATGATAACTCACTTAGACTGTCTTCCCCTTTCCAGACTAGAAACTCTCCCAAGAAAGGGACCATGTCTTCTTCATCTTGGCATCTCTGGCCCCTAAAAAAGGTGTCCACTACATAACAGGGGCTAGGTAAGTGTTCACTGAGGGGCAGAGCCGAGGACAGGGATGCTAGAGGTTGCTTACCTGTGAAGCTCCCCAGCAATAGCGGCCAGCAGCGAGCTCTTCCCACTGCCTACCTTCCCCACAATGCCCACAAGGGCACCCTACAAAAAATCCACACAAGTAAGTGTCAGTTCTCCTTCCTGAGGCCCTGGGCTGCCAATCATCCCACGAGGTTTCTTTCTAGGCCCCAGTTAGTCTGTAGGGAAAGAATTTGCCCCGAGGAAAACTGCCCAAGAACTTCCAAGGAAAGCTCTAAGACAGCATTCCAGAATGGTGAGGGGGGTGGGGGGAAGACTTCAGGCTTTGGGGCCCGGATGCTGGGCTGGCTAAGTCCACCTACTGCTGGACTTCTGATACCTCAGAGCAAAAAGCAGTGTTTTCAGAGGTGTCCATTTCTGTGATTTGCAGTTTAAATTTTTTGTGTTCCCTTCATTTCTTAGTTGTAATATACATTCATAGAGCTAGCTCCTTGTACAAAAAGAAAACAGGTCCTTCTCTAGAAACAGGTAGAGCTCCCAGAAGCTCTGTGATGCCCCCTCCCAGCCATCCAGCCAGGGCTGACCCATCTACCAGCAGGCACCAGACCAATCTGAGACCCTTCCCTGGGAATGCTCCTTAGTTCTGGCTACAGCTGGTAAGGAGAAGGGCTCCCTGAAGTCATATCTTCTGCTCAATGGAGAGTGGGTCCACAGAGAGAGAACAATGAGGCCAATACAGAGAAAAAAGCAGACAGAAGGAAAGAGCTCTCTGCAAGTCAAGACCTGGTTCTGGGCTGCTCTTGAGGTTGGGCTGCGTGCTTGGTTTTGGACTCCACAATTCATCTCTATACCCTTATTATACATTCTTATTTGCTTAAGCTAGCTCCAGTGGGTTTCTATGACTTCTATCCAAAAAAACCCAACTGACACATTAGCAAAATGCCTTTGAAAAATCCCAGCCTTATCTTGCCTGAACTAAGAGGAAAAACAAACATACGGCCCGAGCCAGAAATGTGGGCCAAGTGTGGTGGAGACAGTTCAGGCACCACTGGAGAGCGCTGGGTGAGATGTGGGGCATGGGGTGGGGCGGGGGTCAGGGCAGAGTGAACACTCAAGACTGGGGTGAACAGGGGTCACTCTTTTGCCAGGAATGTTTTTCAAGTGCTTCTTTGAGAATGTGTGCCAGTGGTGTGAATCACAGGGTGTGATTCCTTTCACCAGGCTGCAGAGGATTATCTATTCCATTTGCAAAACCCTTTTCAGAAGGGGTTGCTGGGCTGCTGCTGGGCTTCTTCCCTGTCCTCAGCCTTGGGGGGATGGTGGGTAAGTTCTGGGGTCTGTTCTGAACTGGACAGCCCCTAGGGGTCATGGAGGATCCAGCAGACAAACACACTCGCTGGTCTGGACTGGGTGGGTGTGAGCTGTCTGAAGACCAGAGAGACGTGAGTGCTCTGTGAAAACTGTGTGTAGAGGAATGACATTCACGATGAGGTGGCATCTCTTCCTTGATTAGACCCTACTCACCAAAACCTCTCTAGTCTTCCCCTTGGTAATTAGAGCTACAGGGCCATCTAGCTATGACTGGCTCCATCCCCCTTCATCTGCCAGAGTCCCGATCCTCCTTACTAGTCTGGGGACTCTCCTAGGTTGTGTGATCAACAAACCTTCTTCACTTCAAGGTGACTGATGAAGGTCTCCTGGCTGGTTCCAACTGGGTCCCAAGAAAACAGGGCTTCATGCAGCTCTACCACTGTAGACAGCTCTGTGGGGGGGTCTGAACAGGGGAGACAACACTCACCTTGGCCTTCCAGTGCACCACCCACCTGCTTTGGCGGGGGTAAACCAGGGGCATGTTGTTAGCTTGCCTGTCCCATATCTGTTTGCCCAGGGCTGATTCAGCTTCAGTCTTAGTCTGAGGGTTCTCCCCCAGTAAATGGCCACCTGCTCTACCTGGATTCCGTTGCCTCTAGCTTCTCTTGGTAGCATCTATGTACAGTGCCCAGGGGACTACAGTTCCCTCCTCACCTTGTGCCAGGTTCTACCCTCTAGCTTCCCCTTACCTTGGCTGTAGTAGGCCTTGGGGTTGTGGTTGGGAAGGTCGAGAAATCGCTGGATCCGGTCCAAGGACACTTTGGCCTCCAGGAGGCCATTGATCACCCAAGGGAAGGTGTTGAGAGGAAGGATGAGCATGCGCACCAGTGCCAGGGCCGTGAATACCTAAGTGGGTTGGAGGGAGGGGGCGGGGGGTGAAGCACCTGTAGGCCTGCTGTATGCGCGGCCCTGTGGAGGGAAGGACAGGGCAGCAACAGAACTGAGGGACAATCAGGACAATCCTTGCATCAGAGTTGGCAAGGCGGGTACTCTAAGAATCCTACAAATTCCAGATGTTCCTCCAGGGATCCAGGTCGTACCCAAAGCATGGAGGCCCAGCCCATTCTCAGACCTCAGAATTTCTAAGTAGTAACCCCCTGGCCCTGAGCAGAAGTGTCATTGGATCATGGATTTTTGTTTTCCTCCAAGGCCACCAGAAAAATAATAAGGGGACCTAGCACAGAGCTTGGGCCTGACTGGAAGTTAAAAAAGAAGGAAGAGGTAATAGGAAATCCCTTCATAGATGGAAGGATTACATAAGTGAGGCCCCAGAAAAAGGTCCCTTCAGAGGATTCCCCTTGGTTGGGAAAGGAAAGGCAGCCAGGGATCCACCTCCCTCCCTCCTTCCCAGCCAGCACCACCATCCTGAGCCCACCTCCTCACTCCACTGCAGCCTCCTTGCTGCTGCCTTCCTCCTACGCTTCCCTACAGCCATCCTCCCTGCCCCTCCCAAATCCCTACCTTGGTGGCAGTGAGCTGGTGCCCCAGGAGGACATAGGTGATGAAGATGACAATGGAGATGACAACTGGCAGGGCAGCCCACAGGTACACACAGGCTGCATCCAGGTATTTGATGACCCGGAGTCGTCCCAGCTCTTGAGCCCGGCAGGCCCCTACTCGGGCCCCCAGTGCCTGCTCCCACCCGAAGAACTTGATGACTCGAATGCCACTCAGCAGCTCTGTCATGAGCTAAGGACAGGGACAAGAAAGCAGTGTGGAGACACTGTTCATGTGTTTGTCCCTTGCCTGGTCCTTCCCAGGCTCCTGGTAGAGGGTGCTTAGTACTCTGAGCCCCCACACACTCCATACTTACTCTGTTTTCTCCTCCACCTCAGCTCTTTCTGTGAGTCTCACCCTCAGACCCTTTTCTGCCCTGGGTTGCTTCCCCACCCAGTCTTTTACTTCTCCATATGCTCCAGCTGGGAACAGGTCAGAGCTGGGACCCCCTACCTTCCTAAGAGATGAAATGGTGCAAAGGGCAGAGGGTTACCATGCCAGAGTAAAAGCATTCATTCTGTTAGATGAGGGACTAAGGACTACTTCCCAAAGCCAGAAGATAAGGGCTCTGGGGGCTGGTCACCATTCCAGCCCATGGCTTGGGTGGTATGGGAACTACTGTTCCTGTCGGAGAATACAGGTGTAGGAGGCCATGCCACAACCCAGGGCCAGACAGGCAGAGGGGCCCAGGCAAGATGGGCCAGGGCCAGAGGAACTCTTTGGATCCTAACATTTGTACATCCTCAGCCCGCAAGCCAGGGAGGCACGGGGAGCCTTCCCAGATGGGCCTGGAGACCTGGTCTGTCATGGGTAGGGAAAAGGCCTTCTGCTATAACCAGGTAGCAGGGTCAGCCCCTCCCCATAGCCCTCTGAGCTATTCCAGTAAGATGTTGCCAGCTATGCTGCATAGGCCCCCAGGTCCGCCATCCCCTCTGTAAAGTTCCCCATAATCATTGCAGAACCCAGAACTGACTCAGCCAGAATCTCAACACCTAGAGCTGGCCCAGGAAGGAAAGTGAGCTACCCCCTTCCCCACAGCCCACCTCCAAGAGGCAGCTGGAGTAGGCCTAGGCTTCCCCACATGCAGCTACAGGATGGTTTATGGCCTAGATGAGGAGGTAGGAGACTTGGGTCCCGGATCTATCACTAGAAACTCATCTGGTCCCAGACAGGTTACTGTCTACCCCCTAGGGTTGCTGCTTAGGGCTGCATGAACTAATAATATTACTAATGAGCCACATTTATTTAGGGTTTACTTTGTGACTGGCAGCATACTGAGCATTCCCTCATAGGACCCTCACAACGACCCCATGAGGCAAGCTATGATCCTCACTCTACAGATGAGAAAATGGAGGCCCAAGGAGGTTAAGTGACTTGTCTGAGGTGATTCTACCAAGTGGTAAAGCTGGGATGTGAACCCATGTCTTTCTCCAGCCTGAGCTCAACTTCTAGGTCATACTCACTCCCTCAGGCACTGTGCACGGTAGGACCTAGGGACTAGGATGCTGGGTGGGGGTCTCCAGATTGCTGAGGGACCTCAAGCAGCCCCTCACCTTAACCCGTGCATCCTTGTGCTGTAGCATCTCCTGGTTACTGGCCATGATGCGGGTGGCAATCACTTTGTTGACAGGTACCAGCAGCAGTGCCAGGATCAGGCCACCCACGAAGGCCACACCCACCTGCTGGTGCATCAAGTAGAGGGTGATGGCCAGCTGCAGTGGCAGGCCCCAGGCCTCATGGAAGCTCCCGGCAAAGTTAAGCAAGCGCTCAGAGTCAGTGCCCAGCAGGTTCAGGGCCTCCCCAGCAGGAGGGCGGCTGGGACCCAGCTGTAAAGCCTTTCGGTACAAAATGTTCAGCACGGCTCCCCGTGCCTGAAGTGTCACCTTCTGTACCTCATACCCATACTGATTCTGCAGCACTGCGCCCAGCACAGCCCCACCAGCTAGTCCCAAGGCATACAGCAGGCCATTGCTTAGTGGCTCCTGCCCCTCCTCCAGGAAGCCAACCAGTAGGGACAGCAGCAGGGGCCCTGAGAATCCCAGCATGGTCCCCACCAGCTTCAACAGTCCAAGAGCCAAGTAGCACCGCCCAAAGGCCCCATACAGGGCCCTCCACAGCTGGCCCCCCTCCTGCCAGTGTGCCTGGAAGATGCGGGCCAGGTAGGTTGGGTGCAGCCTGCGGGGAAGGCGGCAAATGTCCTGGGGCTGCCGGAGCTCTCCACGGGCCCCACGGGCCAGCAAGGATGTCAGCCAGGCATAGGAAAAACGTGACAACCAACTCTCCCCATCTTCAGCTATCTCGGGTTCCTGTCTTTCAGGGAGGAGGGGCTCCTGGGCCCAGGATTCCCTGGGTCTCCCAGGGACTGCCCAGCCTAGTCCATAGGCCAAGAGTGCAGCTAGCTGCAGGATGAGAAGACACAAGCGGGAGAGAGGACCTGGAAGAAGTGGGGGCAGAAGTGTGCCTCGCTGGCAGTGCCATAGCAAGGTCAGCACTAGGGCTGGGGCTGGCAGAAAGGCGGCCAGAACCAAGACCAAGGGCCCTTGGGACTGGCCATGAGGAGAATGAGCCAAAACCCATAATGCCAGGCTGTGGCTAATCCAGGCCACAGCTGCCACGCCCCCTGCCAGCACCTCTAGCCCTATAGGCCCTGGGCCTGCCCCTGGTGGCAAAGCAACTGGAAGGAGGTCTAACAGTGGAAAGATGGAGAGCAGGAAGGAGGCTGTGAGTCGGAGGCGCCAGCCGGGACTGCAGGGTAGGTGGTAATCTGGACTCCTGGGGACAAGAAGGAAAAAGAAAAGGAGGCACATCATGGCTGATTCGGGGCCCAGACATCCCTCTAATAACTCACTTCCCTGGAGAGAATCCACTCCCTTTCCTCCCCTGTACACATTCCAACCCCCCTTTACCCTGGAACCTAGAGCCTTTTCTCCCAGGAAGTCTTCCTGGATTCACCTAATCTATTTTCTAATCTAACCACAACAGTTCTGATCAGTCTTTCACCACAGAAATGAACAGTTTTGAGTTTAGATTGTACCAAACATAAAGGTTCCAATTAGGGGGGAAAAAAAATCACCCTGGCTGGTGTAGCTCAGTGGATTGAATGCGGGCCTGTGAACAAAAGGATCATGGTTCGATTCCCAGTCAGGGCACATGCCTAGGTTGCAGGCCAGTTCCCAGCAGGGGACACACGAGAGGCAACCACACATTGATATTTCTCTCCCTCGCTCCTTCCTTTCCCCTCTGAAGATAAAATAAATAAAATCTTTTTAAAAAAAGAAAAAGAAAAAAAAAATTCTACATTTTCATACTGATAACCACTACAGGATGAGTATTCATTTTCACAGAAATATCTACCTAAAATAATCCTTGAATTCACTCAAAGCACTATTAGATGAATAAAAACTTGACTGAAATACACCTTTTACACTCTTATAGCGTAAATTTCATGAAGCCTCAGAATACTCTACTCTCAGTCTTCCCAATGGTTGTAGAAAGTGGTGTGGATCATTCCTGTGACTCCTTTAGCTGAAGAGAAACCTCTTTCCAGTCTCGCTTATATCTTCTTGGCATGCAAAACATGTTTTTAATAAACAAAAGGGTGATCTGTCTGCATTAAAAATCAAGTGTAAAACATGCCTGCAGCAATGAATGTTAGAATGTCTTGAAAGTTCATGTAAAATGAGGATAAATCTTTGTTTCCTTTGTTGGCAGGGGTGGGTTACTGAAAAACTTTAATTGTAGGTTAAAATGCTTCACGTTTCCTCTAAAAACTCCAGCTGATCAGTTATATGGAGGGGTTTATGTTGGAATAAAAGTCAACCATTAATAATTCTGTTTCTTAAGATGTGGAGACAGAAGAGTATTGGGCCTCTGGAGGCTGGAACACTGGCCCCAAGTTGGCCATCAGCCAGTCTCACGACTCTTCCCCTCTGTGCATCTCATTTTCCTCATCGGTGCAGTGACCAGGGAGGACTCTTGACCCAAAGCCCTCCAAGGGCCCTTCCCACTTGAGATTTTGGACCTAAGTCTTTTCAACAATGCACAGAAGTCTGATGAGTGAATTGAGATAGCCACAATTTCTGCTGACTACATGATGCTCGTTCTCTCTTGCTCTTTTGTCAGACTGCGAGTTCCCAAAGGAACCCCTCTGAGCAGGCTGTGGATGTCTGTGCTGACTGACTAACCCTCTTTTCTTTTGTCTCGTTCTGCATAAGAGACAAAACAGGATTCCTCCAAGCCCAAAGCTTCACTTACCCAAGAAAGAGCTTCATTAATCCCCTCATTCATCTTGGTTAGGGACACATTCCATCCATCAGGCTAAGGACTCCCAAAGGCAGAGACAACACTCTTGTCAGTAGCCAGAGTGAGACTAACTTTGCCATGTCTAGCCATACAGGAACTAAGTACAAAACCAAGGTGAGTTTAGCACTTGCACCTTCTAGTTCCAAACCTGGGTAGGATTAGGGTTGTGATTTGGCTCTTTTCCTCTACCCAGTGCTTCCTCTCCAGCTATGCATGTGTTCTTTTCTTAGCTTAGGGACTCAGAGGTTTCAAGAGACAGAAGTGAGAAACTGGTCCTACAAGTTCAACACAAATTATCCTTTTTTGCCTAAAAACATTGTTCACCCAATTTTGCCTTTAATTCATGATAGTTGTGTTTGAACATCTGAAAATCTACAAAATTTGTAATTTCTACCACGCACCAAGCTTTTAAAAATGTGCCAGGCACTGGCTCTATATGCTTAAATGCACTCTCTGACTTAAACTTCCCAACAATGCTATGAGGCTCAGCAAAGACAAGCAACTTGCTCCAAAACAGCCACACTCCTGCAAAGTGGTAATGCCCACATTTTATTCTACTTTTGCCCCATTCCAGAGACCTCACCATTCTGGTTACACTGCTGCGCAGATGTGGGTTTGGGGAGAGGTCTACAGGCACAGACGGACAGATGTGTGTGCACCCCATCTCTACCCACCTAGGGGTCCCCCAATAGCAGGCACTGAGCACGGCGAGGAGGGTGTGGGGCAGGGCGTTGAGCACCAGCTGGGTGAAACAGTGGCCCGTGGTGTCACCTTCCCACACCGGAAGTGGCTGCAACGCGCTGGTGTCACACAGCAGGGCCAGAAACCGCTCCATGGAGGCTTCACCTGCGGGGAAAGCCAAAGGGTGGAGAGAGAGGGAAAATTCCTCCCAGGGAAAGGATAATCCGCGTCCCGAAGGGCGAGGACCAGGCAGGGGGCAGGCCCCCGGGAGGTGGGGGAGCGGGGACGCTGACCGCTGACCGGGTCGCGTGGGTGGTGTCAGCTGGCCCTGACTGCGAGCCCCAGTCACCCCCTTCCGACCTCCAACCCCGCCCTCCAGCCCGGACCACCCTATGCATCCTCCCTGAAGCCAGACCCCGTCCATTCTCGCGTTACCTCAAGGGCACAAAGGGAGGTGGTTTGGCTGCTAGAGCGGGCGGACCTCTGGGTCCCGTCACTTAGGCGGCCTTTGAGGTCCGGAACCTGTAACCTGAAGAACTGCTTTTCACCGGATCCCAAGATCCAGAGCACTGGTGGAGGCAAAAGAGCGTGCTACCTGCCGGGTTGGGGTGTTGGCCGCGCTTGCTTGGCACCCCCTAGAGGCGGGATGACTTCTCAGGCGCCGTCCGCCCTCCCGTTCACAGAGCTTTCGCGTTGGTGCTCACCACTCTCGGCTTCGTTTGGCGTCTCTACCCTGGCTTGCGGCTGCCGTTGGCACCCTAGTACTTCCACCCGTCTGTGCGGCCTCTCTTGAATGTGGACTGAACTCAGCTGTAGTGCAACGTCATTCATACACTCACGTAGAGTACTCTCTCCTCTGCCTACTGGTTACTAGCGGGTACATGCATTGCACTTAAAGTATTCAGAACTTTCTGGGAAATCGAACTTGTGCTACTCGGGCGAATAATGCCATTTAGGGATGTAAAACCATTTCCTTCCTTACTCCAAGGATACATGGCCTGAGGGAAGTTATCTAACCTCTTTGCACCTCAATTACTTTGTATAACGGAGGTAATAATACCAATACCAAAGTACTGTTGAGAAAGTTTAATGATTGAAGTGCTCAGAGCAAGTGCTTTGCTTAGATTAGTTCCACAGTAAATCTTTTTTTAAATAAATAAATTCTGGGTTTTTAAAAATATATTTTATTGATTATGCTATTACAGTTGTCCCATTTCTCCCCCATCATTCCCCTCCACCCTGCACATCCCCTCCCACCTACATTCCCTCCCTTTAGTTCATGTCCATGTGTCATAAGTTCCTTAAGCTTCTACATTTCCCACACTATTCTTGCCCTCCCCCTGTCTATTTTCTACATACCATCTATGCTACTTATTCTCTGTACCTTTTCCCCTCTCTCCTCCTCCCACTCCCCTGTTGCTGACCCTCCATGTGCTCTCCATTTTTGTGGTCTGTTCCTGTTCTATTGTTTGCTTAGTTTGCTTTTGTTTTAGATGTGGTTTTTAATATCTGGGAGTTTGCTGTCTTTTTACTGTCCTATTTTTTATCTTCTTTTTCTTAGGTAAGTCCCTTTAACATTTCATGTAATAAGGGCTTGGTGATGATGAACTCCTTTAACTTGACCTTATCTGAGAAGCACTTTATCTTCCCTTCCATTCTAAATGACAGCTTTGCTGGATAGAGCAATCTTGGATGTAGGTCCTTGACTTTTATGACTTCAAATACTTCTTTCCAGCCCCTTCTTGCCTATAAGGTCTCTTTTGAGAAATCAGCTGACAGTCTGATGGGAACTCCTTTGTAGGTGACTGTGCCCTTATCCCTTGCTGCTTCTAGAATTCTCTCCTTCATTTATAATCTTGGCTAATGTAATTATGATGTGCCTTGATGTGTTCCTCCTTGGGTCCAATTTCTTTCGGACTCTCTGAGCTTCCTGGACTTCCTGGAAGTGTATTTCCTTTGCCAGATTGGGGAAGTTCTCCTTTATTATTTGTTCAAATAAGTTTTCCACTTGTTGTTGTTCTTCTTCCCCTTCTGGTACCCCTCTAATTCGGATGTTGGGATGTTTAAAGATGTCCTGGAGGTTGCTAAGCCTCTCCTCATTTTTTTGAATTTTTGTTTCTTCCTTGTTTTCTGTTTGGTTGTTTCTTTCTTCCTTCTGGTCCACTCCATTGATTGGAGTTCCAGTTTTCCTCCCATCTCTATTGGTTCCCTGTGCATTTTCCTTCATTTCACTTATTGTAGCCTTCATTTGTTCATCTAATTTGTGACCAAAATCAACCAATTCTGTGAGCATCCTGATCACCAGGGCTTTGAACTGTGCATCTGATAGGTTGGCTATCTCTTGGTTGCTTAGATGAATTGGCTGTGGGGCTTTGATTTGTTCTCCCGTTTGAGCCTTTTTTTTTTTTTTTTTTTTTTTTTTTTTGTCTGGTCAGGGCTGTTATGTATGAGGGGTGGAGCCTTAGGTGTTCCCCAGGGCAGGGCAGCCCAGTGGCTAGGTAGTGATGCTGTATGTGGGGGCAGGGTCTGAGAGGGAACAATGGCACTTGCTCCGCTCTCTCTCGGATTCTGGTCCCTTCTGCCGCTTCCCCTTCGCCTGGATTATCTGCACACAAATGTGGGACCACCTGGTCAGCCAGCCACCTTGCGCGGCCTCACTGGGTCTGCACCATTGCCACCCCATGCCCGAGGTTCGCTAGCCACCGCCTGCATGCCTGGGATCTGCTAGCTGTTGCTGCCTGTGTTCCCAGTCCGGCAACCTCCACTTTTTCCTGCCGAGACTCCGGCCCTCTTACCGGTCTGGATGAATGGTTGTTGGACTTCCATACAGTTCAATTTTCTATCAGTTCTGGTTGTTTTCTTGTTTCTAAATCTTTGTTGTCCTTAATTTTGGTTGTATGAGGAGGCACAATGTGTCCACCTACACCTCCATCTTGGCCAGAAGTCTAGTCCCACAATAAATCTTTGAGGGCAGCGGTGGTATAATGGAGTGAAATGTTTCCCCTCCCTCATGGTGTTCAGGTTAATAGCTTTTGCTATACATATGCTAATTAACTAGAGGAGTTCCACTTGAGGCTTGAGTTTTTGCGTTTGGCAAGCCCCTTACACCTATAACATTCCCATTGACCATGTAAAGAAGGTGGCGCAAGATGGGGTGCAAGGCATGGTCCCTTCATTTTCATAATACTCGAGTGTCCCAATTTTCTATAAGAAGTTTGTCAAAGGGGTCACACACCAAACATAGTATCCTTTCTGACTGTCACAAACAACCAACTAAACCACTTTTTCTCAGAACATGGAAGAGGAAAGACCATTTGAAGCAAATAATCCCTTCATTCCATAGCATTTCATTCCTACTTCTACCTAGTTACCCAGATAAATTTTTCACATGGTTTCTAAAAAATTAGGCTAAAGGTACAAGTTTATCTCTGTCCTTCCCCTTGGGGAATTATTGGTAAGCAGAACAACAATGAGGTGGGATGAAGAGGATAGCATTGGTCACCAGATAATTCACAATCTGTAGAGTGGAAGGCTGGCCAAATTCTCCAAAACCTGTATGGCCAAAGGAAGATTCTACCACTTTGAAAACTGACTTCAGACTGATATCACTCAGATCTGATGGGAACTGAGCCTGGATAATTAGGCACTCCCAGAGATGGTGGGAGTGAGGGTGGGTGGATTCAGCTGATGGGAGGGCAGTACAGGTACCTCTGAGGAAGGAAGAAGAGCTCTCAGATGGTGATTTTCCAAGGCAGTAGCTTCTGTCTCCCAGGTCTCCTCTTGGCTTACTTTCTCCCTGCACTTTGCTCCATAGTTATCAGCAAGGTGATTTGCTAGAGGGCAAAGGGCAAGTGTGGCTAGGGCTAAATCTGGGCAAAGCCCCTGCCATACCATGTGTTCATTCAGCTCACGTCATCTTCCTGAGAGGTAGGCTGTCATCTGAGAGGCATCTTGGAGTGGAACTAACTTGAAGGGTGTGAAGGGAACAGGAACAAGGTCTGCCGAGACCACCTGTCATCTGCTTTTTCCCAAAGATGACCTTTCATGTACATGAAACCATACAGTATGTGGCCTTTTGTGTCTGCCTTCTTTCATTTAGCATGTTTTTGAAGTCCACCAATGTTAGGGTGGTTGGTGATGCATGCTGTGAAAGAATTCACAAAGAGAAGAAAGTACAGAGAGTAAAGGTTTTATTTTTACCTTCCCAAGGGAGGGAAAGGGCTAGGTGAGATCTGCACTAGCACTGAGGGCTTTTATGGAGGGGTGGGGTGGCTGTAGAGCAGCATGTTCGAGTTAGGCAGCTGTTGGAAACCACCCTGCCTGGTTTCAGAAGCTGTAACCCTCCATGGCTAAAGCTGAATGAGTGACCTTGGGACCATAAGCCACTAAGGAGACAAAGCTTATCTCCCTGGCAGGGGTGCCACTTCTGCTCCTTTTTCTTCACCCTGCCTGGCCCCCAATGCTTGATCGGTTAGCCAGTGACGGGTAAGATTCCCCAAGGGGGGAAAGATCTAAGACAGGCACAATCATGGGGAGGCCCCAGGGAAGGACTTGGGTGGCTATAGCAAAAGAGGGTGATGGACCTTCACCCCTCAGCTTTGACATAGCCTAAGTCCTCATTCTGTCTGTGAGAAGTCTCCTAATCTCTTGGCTGCCTTGCTTCCCCTCCTTGACTTAAGCCTGAAACAATGACAGAGGGTGGTGCAGCCCTGTGCTGGAAAGGATGGGTTCCCCAGGGTGATCAGGCCTAAGAAAGAATATGTAAAATCCTGTGAAACCTGCTTTACTAAGAATTCTCTCAATTGAATGATAAGGGTCCAAGTGGGAAATGAGTTTTGTTCCCCAAAGTTTTATAGACTTTTAGCTAACAGACTCAGAATAAGCCCTCATAGTATGCTATTTATTGTTTGATCCTTACTGCCTAACAACAATTAATGAGCTTTACCTATATTCCTGTGCAAAATGAACCCAATAAAAACCTGTCAAGGCAAGGGTCGACGCTCTCTCCCCTTGAGAGAGTAGCCGTGCTGTCCCTTTTCCTCCACAGGACTCGGTAGTTTGTGTGAATTTCTTTTGTTTCAGCTACAATGCCATGGACCCCACGAGCTGGGGTCCGAGACAGGCAGCATCTTGTTTCGATGTTATCTTTGGGTGCAGGGTCCAGTGGTCACTGGTCTGGTCTGTCCTGTTCCTTAAGTTCCTGGAGCCTTTGAGCCTTGAGGGCACTTTCAGGAATTTTCTAGTCCTGGGGATAAAGGTTCATAAAACAGGATCAGTCATGTTTACAGGGTCCAGCTAGCTCTGATAAAGAGGGCCTGAGAAAGTGGCTTTTGTCCTATTAACCAATGTTGTAGCATGTATCAGTAGTTCATTCCTCTTTTTAAAAATAGCTTTACCCAGAGAAAATCCACATAAACAACTTACTCAGTGTACAATTCAATTGGTAATTTTATTTTATTCCCCCCATGGGTATTTTTTTAAAGATTTTATTTATTTATTGTTAGAGAGAGGGGAAGGGAGGGAGAAAGAGTGGGAGAAAAACATAGATCAGTTGCCTCTGCAGGTCACCCAAAAGTGATCTGGCCCACAAGCCAGGCAAGTGCCCTGACTAGGAATTGAATTGGAGACCTTTCAGTTTTCAGGACAATGTTCAACCCATTGAGCCACACCAGTCAGGGCATAATTCAGTGGCTTTTAGTATACAGACAGTCAACTTTACAACATTTTCATCACCTCAGAAAGAAATCCTGTACCCTTTCACTTTCAGGTTTTTATTCCCAATCACCCCCCAACCCCCAACCCCAATCTACTGTCTCTGTAGATTTCACTCTTTTTGACTTTCATGTGAATGGAACCATGTAAAAATGTGAGCTTTTGTGACTGGCTTCTTTCACTTAGTATAATGATTTCAAAGTTCATCCAAGTTGTATCCTGTATCAGTACTTCATCTTCTGTTTTTTTTTTTTTTAAATTTTATTTTTAAATATTTTATTTATTTATTCTTACACATAGAGTAAGGGGGGGAAGAGAGAGAGAGAGAGAGACAGATAGACAGACATAGATCAGTTGCCCCTCATACATGCCCCAACAGGGGACCAAACCCACAACCCAGGCATGTGCCGTGACTGGGAATGGAACCAGCAACCTTTCATTTTGCAGGACAATGCCCAACCCACTGAGCCACAACAGTCAGGATTTTTTCTTCTTTTTTAAAGAAGTTTTATTTGTTGATTTACAGAAAGAGAGGAAGGGAGAAGGAAGGATCAATCTGTTTGTCTGCTTATTTGTTCATTCATTGTTTGATCTTTGTAGGTGCACTGACCAGGGATGGAACTTGCAACCTTGGCATACAGGGCTGATCTCTACCCAACTGAGCTACCCAGCAAGGGCCCATTCCTTTTTTTAAAAAAAGATTTTATTTATTTATTTATTTATTTTCAGAGGGGGAAGGGAGGGATAATGTGAGGGAGAGAAATATCAATATGTGGTTGCTTCCCACATGCCCCCTACCAGGTGCCCTGACTGAGAATCGAACCAATAACCCTTTGGTTCACAGGCTGGCACCCAATCCACTGAGCCAGCCCTGCCCTTGCCACCCTTGCCCTTGCCTTTTTCCCCCACCTCAGCAAGGCCTGTTGTCTTCCAGTAAGCCCTACTTGCATGCTAATAGACTTACTGATCTGTTATTTTTTACTGCATTTGTAAGAACTGAGTTTTTCCAGTAACAAATCCACTGAGCCCCAGCAGCCAGGGGTCATTCCTTCTTTCACTGTGGTAAAAAAATACATAAATAAAATTTACCATTTAAAAAATTTTAAGCATACAGTTCAGTGGTAGTTTTTTTTATTTTTTATTTTTCCCAGAAATGGGGAAGGGAGAAAGAGATGGAGAGAAACATCAACGTGTGGTTGCCTCTTGCTCACTCCCTACTGGGGATCTGGCCTGCAACCCAGGCATGTGCCCTGACTGGGGAACCAGCAACCCTTTGGTTTGCAGGCTGGTGCTCAGTCCACTGAGCCACACCAGCCAAGGCCCAGTGGTATTAAATATATTCACATTATTGTCCAACCATCACCGTTATCCAACTACTGTCCTTTTTACATCTTCCCGAACTGAAACTTGATACCCATTAAATACTAACTCTTCATTCTCCTGTTACGGAAAATAATGACTCTGGCGCCATTGGGGTAACGGAGTGAGGCTTTATTACGCGCGGACCCAGAGGAGGCAGTCTCCAAATTCTGGGCCCCGAACCTTGGCTGGGCAGGGCTTTTATTGCTCTCTGGATGCCATATCCTACGTGGCAAAAGCAGGAGGTACAGAAGCTGATGCGAAAATAACTCTAGCCTTGAGGTGTCCTTATCGGAAGCTGGGTGTACAGAAGCCAAAGCAGAAATTATGACTACCTAACT
>PVKU01006383.1:0-105074 GCA_004027475.1 Anoura caudifer
GGTTGTTAATACCTGTGAGTTTGCTGTCTTTTTACTGTTCATATTTTTTATCTTCTTTTTCTTAGATAAGTCCCTTTAACATTTCATATAATAAGGGCTTGGTGATGATGAACTCCTTTAATTTGACCTTATCTGAGAAGCACTTTATCTTCCCTTCCATTCTAAATGACAGCTTTGCTGGATAGAGCAATCTTGGATGGAGGTCCTTGCCTTTCATGACTTGGAATACCTCTTTCCAGCCTCTTATTGCCTGTAAGGTGTCTTTTGAGAAATCAGCTGACAGTCTGATTGGAACTCCTTTGTAGGTGACTGTGCCCTTATCCCTTGCTGCTTCTAGAATTCTCTCCTTCATTTGAATCTTGGCTAATGTAATTATAATGTGCCTTGGTGTGTTCCTCCTCCGGTCCAAATTCTTTGGGACTCTCTGAGCTTCCTGGACTTCCTAGAAGACTATTTCCTTTGCCAGATTGGGGAAGTTCTCCTTTATTATTTGTTCAAATAAGTTTTCCACTGGTTGCTCTTCTTCTTCCCCTTCTGGTACCCCTATAATTCGGATGTTGGAACGTTTAAAGATGTCCTGGAGATTCCTAAGCTTCTCCTCATTTTTTTGAATTCTTGTTTCTTCCTTGTTTTTTGTTTGGTTGTTTCTTTCTTCCTTCTGGTCCACTCCATTGATCTGAGTCCCAGTTTTCCTCCCATCTCTGTTGGTTCCCCATGCATCTTTCTTCATTTCACTTATTGTAGCCTTCATTTTTTCATCTAATTTGTGAGCAAAATCAACCAATTCTGTGAGCATCCTGATCACCAGGGTTTTGAATTGTGCATCTGACAGGTTGGCAATCTCTTTGTCGCTTAGATAAATTGGCTCTGGGGCTTTGATTTGTTCTCCGGTTTGAGCCATTTTCATTTCTGTTTTTTGGGTTTTTTTTTTTTTTTTTTTTTTTTTTTTGGTCTAGTCGCGGCTATTAAGTAGTGAGGGGTAGAGCCTCAGATGTTCCCCAGGGCGGGACAGCCCAGTCGCTGGGTAGTGATGCTGTATGTGGGGGCGGGGTCTGAGAGGAGACAATGGTGCTTGCTTTGCTCACTCTCGGATTCCACTCCCTTTCGCCGTCTGCGAGTGAATGTGGGACCACCCTATCAGCCAGCCGCCTTGCGTGGCCTCACTGGTTCCGCACAGTTGCCACCCCGTGCCCGGGTCTGCTAGTCACTGTCTGTGCACCTGGGGGCTGCCAGCCGCTGCTGCCTGCGGGCCTGTCCGCACCTCCACTTTTTCTGGCCGCAACTCCACCCCTCTCACCGGTCTGGATGAATCGTTGTTGGACTTCCAAACAGTTTGATTTTCTGAGTTCTGGTTGTTTTCTTGTTTCTAAATCTTTGCTGTCCTTAATTTTGGTTGTGAGAAGAGGCACAGTGTGTCTGCCTACGCCTCCATCTTAGCTGGAAGTGTATTATTATTTTAGTAGGCTCTCAGTAACTAATTGTGGAATAAATGAGTGAATATGCAAAAACCTTCTTTTTGCTGAATAATTTGGAGTTCAGTTTTTATCACAAAATGTTTCAACTATGGAATGTTAGTAAAAACTGTAAATTAGATTTGATTTTTATCTAATTCCTTTACTACAAGATAGCTAAGGATTCCAAGGGCATCTCCTAGGCACAGGGGATCTCTTAGCATCAGAGCTGGGTTAGTAAAGTGCCTCTTATCATATCCTGGGATCAGTGCAATGTCAAAGATAGGAAAAGGAGAAAATTAAGATCTGCAAATCAGAGAATCAAGCCACCAAAAGGGTGGTCCAGAAGCCAAGTAACTGGAAAATCAAGAAGGTAAGAGTAGAAATCAATGGATTAGAGAATATGCTTGAAGTTGTCATTGGGACAAATCCTGGGGCAGGTGTGGCCAACAGATCTGATTCCTGAGCAGGGAGGTCACATTTAAGATGCCGAGGACTGGACCAGGCAGTTGGTGCCTTCTTCACCTCTATTCCTGCTGTACTGCTTAGATTACACCAAATATAACCAGTACTTACTTGTATTTTAGGCTAACACACATACTCCAACCTTTAAAAATGGCATACTTGTACAACCTTATCACAAAAATTATAAAGCATCTTTCTCAGTAGCAAAACAAACATTTAAATTTCTCCGGAATCAACACATATACCAGAGCACAACAAAATGATAAAATCAACAGAAACCAAGGACTAGAGGCTATGGCAGATACTGAATCTAATAATTTGTAAGCATCTCAAAGATTACTTGCAGGAAGAAAAACAAAAGTAACCGAATGAATGTCAAATCAATAAAATTGACTTGTATCTGAAATAAGGCATCTTTAGAATTCTTATCTGAATCAGATTTTTGCCAAAGAGAGAGGATAGGGAATTCTAGCTTAATCTTGCTAGCAGTATGTTGAATATTCATTTTCTGCAACAGAATGCAATTTGCATAATGTGGGGCCCAGGTCTGTTTGCAGGAACATCCTTCAGGGATCTCAGAAGATTCCAAATTAACAAGAGTTTTCCAGTTCACCACAAAGGAAATCCACAACTCACATTTTATTTTCGTTGACAAGATTTCCCAGAATTCTTAAAGAAAACATATCAAATGTTATGGGAGGCCACAGAGAATGTTTCTGCTTAAATCTGTGTGCATGTGAATGCACCTATGCACATGTTTCTATGTGTGTCTGTTCATATGTAGTTTTTTGGATGATGGTATTTAACAACAGAGTTTTAAAGAATGTATATGCTTATGTTCTTTCAAATTAGTGTTTTAGGTTTCTGTGGGTAATTTCCCAAAAATGGAATTGTTGGGTCATAAGGCAGTTTCATTCTTAATTGTTTGAGCTATACTGCTTTCCACAGTGGCTGTGTAAATTCTGCATTCCTGCCAACAGTGCAAAGGGATTTCTCTTTCTTCACATCCTCAACGGCACTTGCTGTTTGTTCATTTATTGATGAAAGCCATCCTGACAGGTGTGAGGTGATATCTCATTGTTACTTTAATTTGTATATATCTGATGATGATTGATGTTGAGCATCTTTTCATATGTCTATTGGCCATCTGTGTGTCCTCTGTGGAGAAGTGTCTATTCAGGTCCTTTGCCGCCTATTTTTTAATTGGACTGTCTGTTTTTTAGTGTTGAATTTTATAAGTTATTTATAACTTTTGGATATACCCCTTATCAGATATATCAGGAATGTGTTCTTCCATTCTGTGAGTTGTCTTTTTGTTGATGGTTTCCTTTGCTGTGCAAAACTTTTTAGTTTGATAAAAGTTCCATATGTTTATTTTTTCTTTTGTTTCCCTTGCCTGATGAGATATATCAGATAAAATATTGCTATAAGCAAAGTCTGAGATTCTACTGCCTGTGTTTTCTTCTAGGATTTTTATGGTTTCAGGTCTTATATTAAAGTCTTTAATCTTTTTTTGAATTTATTCTTATGTGTGGTGTAACAAGGTAGTTGGTGGTCTAGTTTCATTTTTCTGCACATACCTGTCCAATTTTCCCAGCGCCATTATTGAATAAAGTATCTTTAGCTCATAGAATGTGCTTACTTCCTCTGTCAAATATTAATTGACTATAAATGTATGGGTTTATTTCTGGGGTTTCTAATCTGTTCCATCGATATATGTGCCTGTTTTCATGCCAGTACAAAGCTGTTTTGATTACTACGGCCTTATAGTATAGTCTGGTATTAGGTAGAATGGTTCCTGTAACTTTATTCTTCTTTCTTAAAATCACAGTTGCTATGCAGGGTCTTTTGTGGTTTCACATACATTTTTGAAATATGTATTCTAATTCTTTGAAATACGTCATTGGAATCTTGATAGGAATTGCCATTGAAGCATTATTTACGATCGCCAAGATATGGAAGCAGCCCAAGTGCCTGCCAATGGATGAGTGGATAAAACAACTATGGGACTTTTACACAATGGAATACTACTCAGACATAAAAAAAAAAAATAAGAAAATGTTAAACTTTGTGACAGCATTGATGGACTGGAGATCATTATGCTAAGTGAAAAAGGCTAGTCAGAGAGAAACAAATATATGATTTTGCTTATGTGTGGAATCTAATGAACAACATAAACTAACAAGTAAAATAAAGACAGACTCATAGAGAGCAGGATGACAGCTATGTAGGAGGGGAGGGGTTAGAGGGTAGAAGGATTAGCAAAAAGAAAAAAGAACTCATGGACAGGGATAACAATGTGGTGATTACAGAGGGGAGGGTGGTATAAGGGTAACAAATGCTAATGGAAAAAAGAAAAACAAGAAAAGAAAAAGAAAGAATGTATATGATGATGACTTGCAAACCCAAATAAGAACATTTTTCTTTGAGGCACTGTCTTTAATCTTTTGATTTTTGCTCAAAGGATAATAGAAAAAAATAATGTCATTTAAGTCTCTATTGCTGAAACCTGAGGCAGAAATGAATTCTAATAGCATTATAATGTATGAGTACAGCACATCTGAATGCAAATTATTTGCAAATAGTAAATATTCCAGAAGAGATTATATGGCTGGAAAAGTGCTCAACTTCTGTCTACATTAACAAAAAATGAGGAGACTTACTTAGAGTTAAAAGCAATTTACATTTTGATATTAGAAGTATTTTTCTAGTATAATGTTTATACAATTTGAATTCTTATTTTAAAAGAACTACCCCCTTTAAAATTTTCTCTTTTCTATTTAGAAATCACATTAACTTTTTATTTTTATAAAATAATCTTTTATAAGACACTATCTAAATACATTTCTAAATAGAAATAAAAAGATCACATTGACATTAACTCAAAATTTTTCAATTTTCTATGAACTAGGTTATTTTTTAAAATGTGCAAATATACAATTTAATATCACTCTTCTGCTTGATATGCTGATATTAACAAAACTGATAAATTATGAATAAACAGCTCTTACAACACTGTAGTAAAGACTAAAATGTCACAGTCAATGGACATGGAATTTTCTTATTTTGTTATTGCTGCTATTGTTATTTTGCAAACATTGAATGAAGCACCAACACCTTTGGCATGTTACTTACTGATGGGTAGAGGTAACCTTCTCCATTCATGGCGATGTACAACCCTGTCTTCACTCCCTGGATGGCAACAACGCGCAGACCCACTGGTATGAGGTTGAACAGTGCTGGAAAGATAAACATGTTCTGTCACAAATGGGCAGAAAGAAGCAAAGCACTGCCATTACTGTTCTCTCTCACATTTATTTTACTTAAGAAACATCATCTCTGTTACAAACTTCTGAGAAGTCCCAATTAACTAAGTTCATTTCTCTTTAAATTAAGAAGATTCTGCTATGAATGATATTGGCACTAGAACTTCAGTTTGCAGATCTTTTTAACAGTCTTCCTACAGCATTTTGAAGAGATGGTGGAAAAATGAAAAGAACCAAGCTTGCCATCATACTTGTAGTATCACAGTCTCTGACACCACTTGATACCAAAAGTAATTAGCTGTGAAGTTTCTCAAAGAGTAGAATTTTAAAAGTCCAAGCTGGCTATTTATTCTGGTCTTTCATGCAGAAGGTACACTTTATCATTACAATGGAGGATAGGCCAGAGTTAAAAAGGTAATTACAAAACTCAGTTACTCTTGCTGAACCAACATGATATGCTAGCAGAGCCCAGAAAAGATGTGCATCTGCTAATGTGTTAAATTTAGAAAGAACTAATCAAACTGAATGCAATGCGAATTTTAGAAAGTCAATTTTCTTTATTAATATTTCATACAACTATGAATGCAAACTGGAATGAAAGAGGGAAAAGTGCTTAGTTTTACCTATCATAGAGATCAACTTTTGTTTGTTTCCATGTTTTGTTTCTTACCTTATTGACAAAAAGTATTTTTATATATTTTTACCTAGTGCAGAAAACAATATTATATTGATTTTTTAAAAAGTCTTAACATCTCTTTAACACATTTCCATGCCAGTGCCCCAAGTTGACTCTTTAATGTGTATTCTAGCATCATCTTTAGTAATAACTTGATGATTTGGGAGATTATATTTTTGATATCTTTCTAAGAGAACTATTAATTATTCACAGTGTGGTTGTCTGCTCCCATACAAGTTCTTTTTAAATTCACATCTAATTCTGAGCAATAGGACCATGCCAGAATAGGCAATGTAGCAGTAAAATGTTGAAATAAATGTATAAATAAAATATTTTCAGGTTTAGGCTGTCAACTGTATTTCACAAAAGACAAATAATTTGAAAAATGTGAGCAATTTTTACTTCAATTTTTGGGTCTACTTATATATGGCTAAAAACGAACTCTATAAATTGGGCTTGATTTAATTTGCAGGCATATTTTTTTTTGATTAGGGTGGAGAAAGTTAACACCTTCTTTTACAGGTATTACATGTTACTGATCCCAATACCCAAAGATGTCTGTGTTACAAAAGTGATAAAAGGAAAATGGCAGGTCATGGCTGTAGAAAATTCTCTCTAGAATACACAGGGGTGTATGTGGTTAGGTAGATAATTAGCTTTCATAATGCAAATTAATATTGGATTGTCTTCTATAGGATTCTAGGGGTTTATGATTTTATGATATCCTTATAGAGTAATAAAGCTTATGATTGCTTATTTATATTATTTAATATTAAACATGAGTGTGGAGCTGGTGATTACTATGAGGTACTTGTGCCATTGTAACTCTCAGTATTCCTTCTAGAAAGTATACATTTCTAGAGGAGGATTTTCACTATCCTCTAGAACATCTGAACTGTTCTATTCTTTGAAAGGAAGTGCACCAAGATAATTCCTGATTTATACACAAAAGGTTTTTGGAGAAAACGTATTTGTATGTTTGCTCATGCAAACTAGTCTAACCTAACCTATTTAAACTTAATTATTCTAAACTTTATTTCCCTTAATGGTATCATACGTTCCACATATTTGGTATAGACCAGATGGAACAATTCTAGAAGGTGAATGCACCATGGTCTCACAAAAATAATGAGATATGGGAAAGATAAAAATTATAGAAGATAGTCTAAAATGACCATACTGAAAAATACCACTTTGAGTTTTTCTTCCAGAAATTTGTTTTGGAGTTGAATTATAAATATAAGTTATTATGATTTATAAAATGATAATAAGTGAATATAATACATGTGGAAGTCCCTTCAGATCTGACCCATGGTGGTAATTAAAACCAGAGATCCCCACATTAATTGAGACATCATTATATTTTCATTCTTTTTGTATTTTACACAATTGTTAAGCAATGTCACAAAGCTTAGGGGAGTAATAATAATGAAGAAGTCCATGCTATTTTGTTTATTCTATGAAATACTCTGGTTCTCCACATCATAATGACTTTTAAATCTAGCTGAACTTTAAAATTAGGACAGCCTTGTCCAGTCTCAAACTAAATCAGAATATCAGGAAGTGAGTTTAGGGCATAATATTTTTTTGAAAGCTCCTCAAATGACTCCGAAGTATAACCAATATGAGAACCACTATCTTAAGGCTTGTGGAGCAGTGGTCATTGTGAGCTATTGGCAATTTTTAGCACATCAAGCTATTATGTTGGGAATTTCTAAGATGAGAAGGATTGGTTTGTTTGAGGTTTTAGCATTGCTATAGGTACTAGCACATTGATATTTCTATAATTCTATTCTGCTTGCAGTATCTATTAAGTCTAGTAACTGGAACAATGTACTTTAGCAGCATAGAAATAGCCCAGGGCATCCCCAAGAGTAAATTGGGGGAAAGTAAACCATTCCTTAATCAAATACCCAAGATCATGGTGATGCTGATGTTAACAGAAGGGAAGTTCTATAAATTTTAAAGAAGTTCACCCCTGAAAATGAGTGTAAGTCATGACATAACCACGGTGTTCACTTCATTTTGTGAAAGATCTTTCCAAGGTATGCAGAAGCCAATGAACACTTAAGTTGCTACAGTATCCCCTCTATTAGGACAATTATCCATCATCAACTATTTTCTTGCCATTTTTCCTTGAAGAGATTTCTAAATCTCAGGCTGGCAACACTGGGAAGACATATATACCAGGTTCATCTGTCTACTGGCCTTCTTCCTCTTCTGAACTCGTAAAATTTTTGACAAATGCAGCTAAAGAGATTGGTTCTGACTTTATCTAGTTCTGAATAATTTCATATTTAGTAGTGGGATACGTTTTGAACTCAAATCATGAAGATTTGAAGGTTTAAGCCTCAGGTTTGTTATTTGGTAATTTTTGGGTGGCATCAGGGAAGCTTTGGGGATATGTTTTCATTATTTTTCTTCTTGATGGATCACCAATCCCTGTTTTGTGTTCAGAGAATTATCAAAAACTAAAATGCATTGTTGAATAATTATATCACATGCTTCCTCAAACCACAAGGACAGTGGTCTAATTAGGACCTGTCAGTATCTCTAATGCTCACTCTCATTTAAGAATACCTTTCTGTGCTAACAATTTCATTAAGATTCATAAGACTACTGTAAGGAACCAGAGAAAAAAATATCTTAAAATTCATCATAAAAAACTGTACATTTCAATTCAAAAGGTGATAGTACACAAAAGTGGAGTTAATTAATAATTATTTTTGCTTTTATAAAGCTGCTATAATTTTGCCAAGTTTTATTAAATTTTATAGTTGTACAATTTTATAGCCTTTTGAGAACAGAACCTGCATCTCACCCTGCTTTATACTATTCTGCTATCTTTACAAATGTTGAAATGGTAAGAAAACTGACCTAACTGGATCAAATTACACAAAATGGGAATGTAACTTGTAAGGAAAAGAAGCTGTGGGCCAGATCTTTGTGTAGGAATTTAAGTCTCTCAAGAGAGGACACTAAAGTTTGGTTTTAATTTCCTTTTACACAGGTGCTCCTGTTCTTGCTTCATGGCCAGAGCTGTTCCTCATCAGCATTTAGGGAGATAAAAGATGATTTCAAGAGTTACTCACAGATTCTGTTGCTTCTAATACAGTTACAAAATAGTATGAATAAAACCTCATACATTTAGAGAACAGAAGTTCAAGTATTTTTAGTATCTATGAAATTTCCAGTTTAGTATTGAATGTCATTCAGATAGGCAGGTATAATCATGAGTATATGCAAACAATCTCTACATATGCATTTTCACAATTTAGGAAATATTGTGCGACTTATTCAATTCTGAAGCAAAATGTTTTTAAAAGGCAACATCTACTTGACCATTTTGAATTTGATATTGACTGTCATCTTTAAAAATAACTGACATATTTGGCATTATAAAAACCAAAGTCTGTTAAGTCAGAGTGCCACAGATCTTAGAGGAATCAGAGTTAGGTAAAACTAGTCCACATACTCTGCCAGACTGGCCAAAGGAAATCAGAGATTATTGAAGACATCAGAACTTAAAAATCTCTAAAAGTTCATGACTCTCACACTGTAACACATAAGTAAAACAAAACACCTTTTGTCAAGGAATGGGTAAGGTAAAGGCAGGGGAAAAAACTTGAGCAGATATATGGGTGAGTTTGAACCAGAAGAAACTGACATTTTTAATAGGTCAAATATGGTCAAGTATGAATAATTTTAAGGCTCAACCTAATATCAAAATCCCAACAAGTAAACAATGACATTGGTCTTATAATGAAAATAACTCCTCTTTATTTCCTTTGTCCTAATTAATTTATCTTTTTTCTTAAAAAAGGAAAGAAAGTAAAAATAAACTGATAAGTATGATAGGGAAAAGCTTAAAAATACAAGGACAATATAACAGACACAAGAGAAAATGATTAGAAATTGAAAAAGAGTAAAATGTAAATAAACAAAGAAAAAATTTAAAGTTGAAAAAATAAAAATAAAGCAATATACAAAGTTTAAAAAGTAAATACAATGTCTGTAAAAATATTGATATTTCACATAGTAGCAACAAATTTTTAAAAAGTCTATTTCATATTATTAGGTGCCCTCAGAGTCAGTGTTATTGAAAACTGGATTACTGGAATTTAAAATACAAAATGCCTATAATTTCTTTACATGCATTCAAATCCTACCTTCTTTTCATGGAAGGAAAACAATAAATAATATATAAAGAATAAATGATAAATGGATGAAAAGACCCAGATCCATTGGTAATATATGATTAAATACTTACTTTTAAAAAATATTGTTTACTGTTGTTCAATTACAATTGTCCTCATTCTCCCCTATTACCCTCCCCTGCCCCACCTCCCTCCTACATTCAGTCCCCTCCACCCATTGTCTTATCCATGGAGCCTTTATTCATATTCCTTCACTTGACCTTTCCCTTGCTTTCTAATAAAATCAGTTTTTGCTTTTCACTAATTTTCCTTAGCAGTAGCAAGTGTGTCTATTTTAAAACTGATGTGCTAAATTAAAAGAAATCAGATGCCTGTATAAACAGAAAATGGGAAAGGAAAACATGGACAATTGAATAAGGAAGGACACCAGAGTAAAATTACAAAGAAAAATTATATATAAATAAATAGTAAAATGAAGAAAGACACTAATAGTAGCTACAATAGGAGATATGTGGCTTTTTACTAAAACATGTTGTTACATACCCAATTCTATAACATAGTTAAACATTATATGCAAAGTATTTAGAGGCACACAGCCTTCATGTCCTCTCTATAAAGATAGATCTTTTCTTGCTGAATGCCAAAAATATTAAAAATTACATTTTTATTATTTAAAATAACTAATCCTTGTAGCTTTTGAATTTTCATAATAATCATTAATAAGCTATAGGCCTGATAAAAATAACACTTTCAAAATAAACATGTAATCAAATTTTATCTAAATGTTCTCATGTAATTATTTGACTTTTATGACTATGAGGTTAAAAGTGACAATAATATGTGAGTTATGACAATTGTTGGAAAAACTCAAAATATTAATAGAAATATCTTTTGTTATACTATTAATATTTTCATCCATGTGGTCCAAGTAGAATTGTGAATGCCATTCTACTGTGTAACATTGTAAAAATGAGTCAACATAACCAAATATTTGCAAATGTATTTTAAAAATCATTTAAGTAGCAGTGTATCTTCTACCAACCGTGTTAACTGGAGGCCTGAGGTTGTCACTTACTAGAATTAGTGCTGTCATCCTTGGTTCCATCGAGAGCTCCATCGGGGTGCATTTGCAAGTAGTAGCCTTGCCTGCAATATAACCTTGTCACTATACCCTTGAGCTGGGGATCTGAAAGGCAAACATAGTTATCATAAGCCTCACATGTGTCAATAAAATTTTTTTCTTTTCTGTTTTCTTTTTCAGAAATAAGAGGGTATTTTATAAAAGGACAATCTTATATCTTGTGTCTCTCAGACTTCCCTGTATTTATCAAACCTGAAGTATACTAATCATAGAAGGTGAAGAACATACTGTTATAAAGCTGCATTTGTCAGCTGCATGAAATAAATCATTTTATAAAACTAATACACGTGTGTTTAAATTTTAGTTAAAACAATTAAACTACTTACTCTATTAGTTTAATTATTACTGAAGTCCTAAACTAATTAATTTAATAGTTTAAGCTAATATTCAGGATGGCGGTACAAGAGTTTTACAAACTTCTGGCTCAAACAAACCATATTAAAGGTTTTTTATTGGATTTTTAAACTTAATTTAACAAGTAATCCCCAAATGTAAAAGATCTGTATTAAAAAAGTTCATGCTAAAATTCTGATGAACACTCTTAGAAAAAGCCCTGATGTGGAAAATGTTTCTTTGATCTCTAAAGGGTCACCCTAACTTGCATGGAGGAATCTGTGGTACTTATGCATAATCCATAGGAAAATGGGAAAATTGACTTCTGAATTCAGGGCGAGAACCCATAACAAACCTACACTGTAAGGTCAGCTGTGACAACAATCTGGACAAATCAGACAAATTAAATGGATAATCTCATTTTTAACAGAAAAAGGAGAGTTAAATTATACAATGTGGTTTTTGATTCTTGGCCAAAAGGTCTTGAGGTAGAGCACAATGAAAGTTTATTAAAACAATAAGGGAAATTACATAACGGATTTCTCATTTAATGATTTATTTAAAAGATAACCACCATAGTGATCCAGTGCTTCACACAGAGTTAGTTATAGCTTTGAAAATAAATATTTGCATGTGGCTTTTCAAAGCCTATTGCCAAATCACAACTAGATTTGATGTGGGATATCATAATCCTCACCATAGCAACTGGCATCTCCACAACTGCTGAATGGAACATGTAAATCTGATCATGCTATCAAAACAATAGGATGTTACAGAATGATGAAGTCTAGCATCTTGTAATTGATAGAAAAATTGTAGTCACCTCTCTAAGTCAAGTCCCTACTATTACCCCCATTGGGGTGGTGTACATACAATACAATATACAAATTTGTATCATATACTTGTATACCTGAAACCTATATAATTTTATTAATCATGTCACCCAAATAAAGTCAATGAAAGTAATAAAAAATAATAATCCTTGCTATATTACAAGTTAAAAAGTTGTGGACTTGCAAAAAGCTGAACACAAAATACATATGCAAAAACAATACAAAAAACCTCTGTTCAAAACCAGAATATTCTTAGTCTTTGTTTAGTGCTTTAAAAATTTTTTAAATGCTAATATCTGTTTCTTTGTGCATCTGATAAAACTAATAACTTCAAAATGACTTCATGGTACACAGATTTTCTTCAAAGGTAGTATAGTATTACAGAAAATATGAAAAATAATGCATGAACATCACAATATCATAACATCAATGTGATTAAACATTCAAATATTAATATTTTTAGAAGGCTAGGATTTTAAAAAGAAACACCTAAGTGATTATTAGACTGTGTTACATCTGTTGTTTATTCTGTACTATATAACTTTAAAAAATCACATCATTCCAAGATATGCATTAGTGAAAAAAAATTACTCCTACACCTTAGTCTTCCCAACACTCATAAAACTTGACTGGGCAATCAGCCCTCTAAGTACTAAGGCCTTTTTTTTTTAGGTTTGCTGCATCAGATTTTTGCTTGTCACTGAAAATGGAGCACAGAAGAGAACAAATGTAAAAAAGGCAGGAGAAGGGGAATAAATTCTTAACTGCTGTGAAAACAGAAAATTTTGAGATTGAGAGTTTTTCTACAAAACCTTTATGTCCTGAATCACTTATATTAAACAATGGTGTATTTTACCCACTATATCTTCTGAACTTCAATGAACTATGTCAGGCAAATTAGTAAGAAGATGCAAACTCCCTCACACTTTTATAAAGTGACCCTTCTTTTATGCTTTTTTCTATTATCAGGAAAAAAACCTAAGAGATAACAAATATTGAAGAGAATGTAGAGAAAAGGGAACCCTCATGCACTTTTGGAATAAATGTAAATTGGTGCAGGCATTGTAGAAAAATTTATGGAGGTACCTCAAAAAATCAAAAGTTAAACTACCATGTAATACAGCAATTCCACTTCTGGGTATTTATCTGAAGAAAATGAAATCAGGACCTCAAAGAGATATCTGGATCACCATGCTTATGGACTGCATCATTATTCACACTGTGCAAGATATGGAAACAACTTGTGTCCATTAACAAGTAAATATGTATACACACACACACAACAATGAAATATTATTCAGCTTTAAAAGGAAGAAAATCCTGCCATTTGTGTCCCTATGGATGAACCTAGGGACATCATCCTAAGAGGGCCTTATTTTACTAAACCTCATTTCTGATAAGGAAGCATAAGTAAAACAAGAAATTGTGTTTTTCAGATTTCATTTAATTTCAAGAAAACATACAAAATAAATTTCTATTTATCTAGCTTCACATTATTCGGTATTTTCTGTTCCAAAACCATAATAACATTGATTGTGTTCTTCTCAGGTGCCAGGCACTATTCTAAGCACATTACAATATCAACTCATTGCATTCTTACCACGAATTACTTAATAGAAAGTCCTTTCTCAAGATTGGGCTTCACTTCTGAAGGAAGTGAAGTCAGGAGCAATTAAGTGATTTAACAAAGAACACATAACTAATAAATGCAAAGCTGGGATTTAACATGACCCTGCCCACTTAAATACTACACTATATAGCTTCTATAAACTCAACAATTGAGTTAAACCATTCTAAAAACCTAAAATAAAACCCAAACCAATTGGTTTGTTTTCTTAATCTAGGTTTGTAAAGATCAACCACATCTGCATCTAAACCCCAATCCTGCAAACCTGAACCTAAATCTGTGACATAAAGCAATCACATTTAAACAGAAAGGATCAAAGTTCTTGAAAATCTATTCTACGATCAATCCGCTTTGTCACTGGCTGCATTCCAATGAGCCATGTAATGATTCCAATAAATCTCTCTACCCAAACAGGATCCAGGAATACATTTTAAAAAAATCGTATATCATAATTAACTGGGATTCATCCCAGGAATGCAAAGATGGTACAATATACACAAAACAATAAATATAACTACATAATATTGAAAGACAAAAATTACATGATCATATCAATAGATGCTGAAAAAGCACTTGATAAAGTATAACACCCATTTATGATAAAAAACACTCAGCAAAGTGGGACTAGAGAGAGCATGTCCCAATGTAATAAAGGCCATATATGAGAAACCTATAGCCATCATTCTCAATAGGCAAAACCAAAAAGCTTTCCCTCTAATTTCAGGCATAAGACAAGGGTGTCCAATATCACCACTTGAATTCAACATAGTATTGGAAGTTCTAGCCACAGCAATCAGACAACAAAAAGAAATAAAATATGTCCAAATTGGAAAGGAGAAAGTAAAGCTGTCTCTGTTTGCAGATGACATGATAGTGTACATAGAAAAGCCTACAGACTCCATCAAATAACTACTCAACCTAATAAGTGAATTTAGCAAAACAGTGGGATACAAAGTCAATATTCAGAAATCAAAGGCATTTTTGTATACCAACAATAAAATATCAGAAACAGAAATTAGGAAAAAATCCCATTTATGATAGCAACAAGAAAAATAAAATGCTTAGCAGTAAACTTATCCAAAGAGTTTAAGACCTATACTCAGAAAACTACAGAACACTGAAGACATATACTGTATTCATGGATAGGAAGAATTAACATCATTAAATTGCCCATACTACCCAAAGCAATCTATAGATTCGAGGCAATCCCTATCAAAATACCAATGACTTACTTCACAAACCTAGAACAAATATTTCAAAAGTTTATGTGGGATGAAAAATGACCCTAAATAGCCTCAGCAATTTTGAGAAGGAAGAACCAAGTAGAAAGGATCATAATTCCTGATAGCAAATTATATTACAAGGCCACTGTAATCAAAACATTCTTGTACTGGCATAAGAACAGACACATAAACCAATGGGACAGAATAGAGAGCCCAGAAATAAATCTATGTTAATATGGTCAGTTAATATTTGACAAAGTGGACAGGAACATAAAATGGAGGAAAAATAGCTTTTTCAATAAATGGTGTTGGGAGATCTGGACAAGTACATGAAAAAAATAATAATAAAGCTAGATCACCAACTTACAGCATACACCAAATAAACCCAAGATAGATAAGAGACTTAAATATAAGTCATGATGCCATAAAAGTTCCAGAGGAAAACATGGGCGGGAAAATTTCAGATATCCCACACAGCAGTATTTTCACCAATACATCCCCAGGGCAAGGGATATACAGGAAAGAATGAACAAATGGGACTACATCAAACTTAAAAGTTTCAACGTAGCTAAAAAAAATCAACAAAATGGAAATGGAACTAACCATATGGGAACACATATTTGCCAATGATACCTCAGACAAAAGCTTGATCTCCAAAATATATAAAGAATTCCCACAACTCCACACCAGGAAGGCAAACAATCCAATTATAACATGGGCAAAGGACCTAAACAGACACTTATCCAAGGAGAACATAAAGAGGGCACTTAGGCACATGGCACAATGCTCAATGTCACTAGCCATTAGAGAGGTGCAAATTAAAACTACAATCAGATACCACTTCACACAAGTCAAAATAGCTATCATAAACAAATCAACAAACAAAAATTTTTGGAGAGGTTGTAGAGAAAAGAGAAGCCTAGTACACTGTTGGTGGGAATGCAGCCTGGTATAGCCACTGTGAAAAATACCATGGTATTCCCTCAAAAAATTAAAGATGGAACTGCCTTTCGATCCAATGATCCCATGGCTAGGATTATCCCTTAAGAATACTGAATTACCAATTCAAAAGAATCTATGCATCCCAATGTTCATAGCAGCATTATTTACAATAGCCAAGTGCTGGAAACAGCCTAAGTGCCCATCAGTAAATGAGTGGATCAAAAACTGTAATACATTTACATAATGGGATACCATGCAGCAGAAAGAAAGAAAGAACTCCTACTCTTTGTGACAACAGGGATGGAACTGGAGAGCATTATGCTAAGTAAAATAAGCCAGGCAGTGAAAGACAAATACCATATGATCTCACCTATAAGTGGAACCTAATCCAGAAAACAAACAAATGAGCAAAACAAACCAGAGATTTGGAAATAAAGAACAAACTGACAGTGACCAGAAGGGAAATGGGAGGTTATAATGGGGGAAAGAAAAGGAAGAGGCAAACAAAGAAACATGAATAGAGGACTCATGGGTATGGACAATGAGGGGGACTGACTGTGGGATTGGGGAAAGGTACAGCATAGAGGACAGCAATCAGGAAAAGAGCAGAACAGTAACTGAACAACAACAAAATTGTTCAAAGCTAAAAACATCTCTCTACCAATGAAACCCTCACCCAAATTGCAAATATAATACTGTAAGTTTAAATTTCCTCCAATATTATTTTCACCTCAATTCTCTCAACTCCACCAATTCCATCCAAAAGGTGTTTCTATCCCAGACATGACTATTCTTATTAACAGTACTTGTCCCCTAAAGATCAAGGCCATGCTTGCCTTTTTTATTCCACCCAGTTCTTACAGATGCTGTGTTCACAATCTTCCTCATTCTTCTTCTTCTTCTTTTTTTTTTTTTCCATTTCCACTGCTACCAGTAGTTAAAGCACCTCAGGGCCTCTTTTAGGGAGACATTCTATCTGCACTATGCCTGTTCCAATCTATCAAATCCAAAAATACACAGGAACTCTTTGCTGCAGGCTCAATTACTCACAAAACCCACAGCAGTGGGGCCTCAACTTATCCATCAGGCTTTGTTTTCTACTGCTCCCACACCATTCCCTGCTTGCAGCCCAACTGGGGTCACTGTGGGCTGCCTACAAATATTCTACAATCTTCCACATTTATTCCATTCCCTTAATCTTACCTGTCTCAAATATGGTTAACTGTGTAAAGATGCCCTTGCACATCTGTGCACACACAACCACTCGCATACATCTTTGTGTAGTTAACTCTTCCTCTTTCTCAGTTTCAGTTCTATCAACACTTCTCGACTGCATTTTCCTAATACCTCAGACAAGGTTAGACTCCTCCTTGTGGAATAGCAGCATTTTTATAGGTGTAACATCTTTTAAACATCAAATTTATTTCATTTTAAAATGTTTTTAATACATTGCAAGATGCACAATGCAATCTACATCCAAAAGATTGAACAGATTTAATATTTTTCTTTATAATTCATGGTTTAACTCCACATTTATTTGTTCAATTATGTAATTAATGTCAGTCTCCAAAAAGGAATGTAAGTTTCAAGGACAAAACTTAAACATATGGTATCGCTCACCATTACATCTCTAGGGTCTAGATAAATAGGAGCTATGCAATATACAAGTCAAAGATAGATTCTGATAAAAAGGTAATTTATAATGTCACATATTTCTAGTAGGAATGAAAACTGGAACAAGGAAACCAAGAAGGCAATCACAATGAAGCTTTAAAAATGTTCATGATTTTTGATCAGGTAATTGTCCTTTCCAGACTTCTTACATTAAAACAACAACAACAACAACAACACTTTGCCTCCTCGCACAACCAAAAGAAGGACAACAACAAATTCAAGAACAAAAAATATCCAGAACTGCCAGAAAATTGAACTGTATGGTAGTCCAACAACCAAGGAGTTGAAGAAGAAACATTCATCCAGACCAGTAGGAGGGGAGGAGATAGGCAGCCAGGGTGGAGACGACTTGCAGCAAGGTGGTGGCTGGAGGACCACGCTGGTGAGGTGGCAGCTGATGATGGAGCAGGTGCTCCCACATTTAAATTCAGATAAACCAGGAAGAAAAACTGGGGATTGGTACACACCATGGAACCCAGGGTTCCAGCACAGGGAAATAAAGCCTCAAAACCTATGACTAAAAACACCTGTGGGAATTGAGTGATCAGGAGAAATTCCCAGCCCCACAGGAAAGTTCATTGGAGAGGCCCATAGGGTCCTACAACATACATAAAACCACCAACCTGGAAATCAGAACAAGAAAGGCCCAATTTGTTTGGGTAGTGGGGGACTTGACTGAGAGCTGGCCTAGAGCTGAGCGAGCAGCATTGTTTCCTCTCAGACCCCTCCCCCACAAACAGCGCCACAACACAGCCATGTGGGTTATACTGCCCTAGTGAAAAAATACAACTAAGTGATGAGGAGATAGCCAACCTATCAGATGCAGAGTTCAAAAACATGGGAAATCAGATGCTCACAGAAATCGTTGAGTATGGTTGCAAAATAGAGGAAAAAGTGAAGGCTACGAAAAGTAAAACACAGTGAAATATACAGGGAACCAACTGTGAAAGGAGGGGAACAGGTACTCAAATCAATAGTTTGGAGCAGAAGGAAGGAATAAACATTCACCCAGAAGAAAATGAAGAAACAAGAATTCAAAAAAAATGAGAGGCTTAGGAAACTCTGGGACAACTTTAAACATTGTAACATCTGAATCATAGGGTGCCAGAAGGATTAGAGGAAGACCAAAAAATTGGAAACTTATTTGAACAAATAATGAAAGAGAATTTCCCTAATCTGGCAAAGGAAATAGACTTCCAGGAAATCCAGGAAGCTCAGAGAGTCCCAAAGAAGATGGAACCAAGGAAGCACACACCAAAGCACATCATAATTAAGTTACCTAAGATTAAAGATAAGGAGAAAATCTTAAAAGTAGCAACAGAAAAGGAGGCAGTTATTTACAAAGGAGTTCCCATAAGACTATCAAACTGATTTCTCAAAAGATACCTTGCAGGCAAGAAGGGGCTTGAAAGAAGTATTCAAACTCATGAAAGGCTAGGATCTACATCCAAGATTCCTCTATCAAGCAAAGTTATCATTTAGAATGGAAGGGTAGATAAAGTGCTTCCCAGAAAAGGTAAAGTTAAAAAAGTTCTTCACCATCAAGCCCTAATTATGTGAAATGTTAAAGGGACTTATCTAAGAAAAAGGAGAAGATAAAAATATGAACAGTAAAATGACAAGTAACTCACAATTATCAACAACCAAACCTAAAAAAAATAAATAAATAAAAGAAAAAATGAAATAAGCCAACAACTAGAACAGGAACAGAATCACAGAAATCATGGTCACATGGAGGGTTATTAGCAGAAAAGGCGAGGGAAAGAATGGGGGGAAAAGTACAGAGAATAAAAAGCATAATTGGTAGGTACAAAACAGACAGGGGGTGGCTAAGAATAGTATGGGAAATGAAGAAGCCAGAGAACTGATATTTATGACCTGTGGACATGAACTAAGGTAGGTGAATGATAGTGGGAGGATGGGTGCGGAGCAGAGGGGAATAAAGTGGAGGAAAAATGGGACAACTGTAATAGCATAATCAATAAAATATATTAAAATTAACAAAAACAACAAAAACAAAAATCCCTCCCTGTTACAAAGTTTTATGTAATAACATGCATGTATATAACATGAGCATGGCTGTATAAAAAAAATACTTTCCATAGAGAAAAATAATGAGAGAGAAGATACCAAAATGTTAAATACAACTGTATTTTGATAGATGAAACACTCATTTTTCAACATTTTATTATTTGTAAAATTTACTATAATGATAACCTAGTTTTATAAGGAAAATGAAGAAATGTTAAGAAAAATCTATTAATCTATATATGAATAAAAATATCACCTCATCTATACCTGCAAAGAAATATGCATACATATATGAAAATAACCTAAACACATATTATGGTTGTAGATTAACTGGTTGCCCCAAAATTTCAAAAATTCAATTTATTAGTTTCTTTTTGTGCATGGTCACAATTGATGAAAACCTTCACTATGATACTTTATTATAAAATTGGCCATTATGCAATATGGTCCTTTGTAGCTGAAGGTCATTCTTTCAAATAAGTAAAAAAAAAAATTTTTTAAATTCCCCTCACATGAAATGTATGCAACCAAATATCATAGCAAAAACAAACAAACAATTTTACTGAGAAGACAACCACATCAGTTATGTGTAGTCAGGCAAAGCAAAGGTGTAACTAAGCTTCTAGATCTACTGTGTATAGTAGGTTACAGGTCTGCAACAAACTTATTTTGAGATATTTATTCATTTTTTTCATTAAACTGATGGGCAAGAAGGTTTGGTGACATTCTTTTATGAATGTTAAATATAACCCCCACCAGGAAAAGATTTTGCACTCAATATACAGATATATCCCAAACTTCTACAAGTCATACTTCCAATTAATAATTGAAGAGTGAAAAAATATCTAAAGTCCTATACCTACATTTGAATTAGCCATGCAAAATTGCAAAATATTTTTCAATTCATGAAATTGCTAGAGTTCATTCTCTTTCAAAACACTAATGAGTTAAATATATCACTCTTCTTAAGAAAATACGAAAACTGGCCTGCATAGCCTTAGAATGTATGCAAACCCTCCCACTTTGGGATTTGCCACCAGGGCAACAACTGGGAGGGCGTCAGTCACATACAAGAGTGGATAAAGTGACTAGAAATGGGACACGTGCCAGCAAACCTCCAGAAGCCTGGCAGCGGCACTGTCCTTTCTTTGAACCCTCCCGCCACAAATTGGTGAAGCAGATTGCCCACCCTGGTAATTACCTAAGGCTCCGCCCCACACAATTTACAGGTGCCTTTGCTACAATAGGCCAAACTACTAAAACAGGGAGTCAAAACACCTCTATGTAATAGACAGAAACAAACACAGGGAGTCTGTCAAATTGAGGTGACAAAGAAATATGGCCCAAATGAAAAAATAGAAAAAAAAAACCAGAAAAATAAGTAAATGAAACTGAGATAAACAACCTATCAGAAACAGAGTTCAAAACACTGGTTATCAGGATGCTTGAAAAACTCATTGACTATGGCAACAACATACACTAAGTGAAATGAAATGAGATGAAACTTACACTAAGGAAGAAATGAAAGTTACGGTAAGAGAAATAAAGAAAAATCTACAGGGAATGAACAGTGAAAGGGAGGAAGCCGGGATTCACATCAATGATTTGGAAGAAATAAGCATTAAACCAGAACAGCAAGAAGAAACAAGAATTCAAAAAAAAAAAAGTGTGGATGATATAAGAAGCATCCAGAACATCACCAACTGTACCAACATCCGGATCATAGGGATGCCAGAAAGAGAAGAGGAAGACCAAGAGACTAAAAACTGATTTGAAAAAGTAATGAAAGAAAACTTCCCCATGTTGGTGAAGGAAATAGACATACAAGTCTAGGAAGCACATAGAGTCCCAGACAAGTTGGACCCAAGAGGACCACACAAAGACACATCATAATGAAAATGCCAAAGGTTAAGATAAAAAAAGAACAAGAGAAAATCAGGGAGTTACCTACAAAGGAGTTCCCATAGGACTATCAGTTTATTTCTTAAAGAAACTTCAGGTAAGAAGAGACTGGCAAGAAGTATTCAAAGTGATGAAAAGAAAGGACCCATGACCTAGATTACTCTATCCAGCAAAGCTATCGTTTAGAATGGAAAGGTAGATAAAGTGCTTCCCAGACAAGGTAAAGCTAAAGGAGTTCATCATCACCAAGCCATTATTACATGAAATGTTAAAAGGACTTATTTAAGAAAAAGAAGATCAAAATTGTGAACATTAAATTGGCAACACATTCACAACTATCAACAACTGAATCTTAAAAAAAAAACAAACTAAGCAAACAAGCAGAACAAGAACAGAATCATAAACATGGAGATCATTTGGAAGGTTACATCTGGGAGAGGGAGGGGGGAAAATGGGGGAAAAGGTACAAGGATTAAGAAGCATAATTGGTAGGTACAAAATAGGGGGATGTTAAGAATAGTATAGTAAATGGAGAAACCAAAGAACTTATATGCACCACCCATGGACATGAACTAATGGGGGGACTGCTGGAAGGAAAGGGGATCCAGGTGGAGGGGAGCAAAGGGGGAAAATCTGGGACAATTGTAATAGCATAATCAATAAAATATATTTAAAAAATAAAATAAGAAAACTTAGAATGCCAGAACTCAATTTTCTCTTCTATTATTCTTTTATTTTCTATTTCCTGTGCCTGCACATTTTTCTAAAAATATTTTGTGGATAATGTTTGTGTGAAACTCTGTTCTATACTCACTGATATTAATTAAAATAGAAATAATGAAAACTAATGTGCACATAAACCAAGAAAAATGTTTCATAATATGTTAGCCTCAACACTCAGAACTGAAAGAAATGCAAATCAGTGTAACTGCCTTCAGATACAGGGGAAAAATACTCAACATTTTTAATTAACACAATCACTCTCTCAGAAGTGGGTTCATATAAATCAATCACTATCACAAATTGTTTTCATCCAATGTGTAATACTGACAAAAGAGAAAAATCAGGATAACCTAGAGGACGATGTATACCTTTTAATCATTATTCAATCATTATTTAATCAATTGAAAAATGTGCAATATGCATGTTTTAATATTAAATATATAAATATATCCATATCCATAAATTATGTTTATTTACACAGAAATCTCAGTACTAATTGGTTGTCAGTGTAGGTTCTTGATGTCACGTCTGTTACCTATGGAAAATTACATGTTTTTTTTACAGGGTAAAAGGCAACTTTTGGAATATACATTTTTGTGGTTGATATAAATAGATTTTGGTACTCCTAGTTACAGAAAAAAAGGATTGTGAATAATTTACTCAAAGCCATAAATTATCATATTATTCAATCATAAAAATAAACCATGCCCAGGAACTCTTCCAAAGGGCCAAGAGAAAAGGTGGGTTGGAGAGCTAAGGAAAATGATAAGTAAAACTAAAAGAATGTAAAAATTTGTGATATCTTCTGTTTTTTAATTCCTTAAGATGCCATTTAGTTTCTCACAGGGATTGACCCCATGCTACCTTGAAAGGCCCAAATGTCTAGGAACACTGGTTTGGCCATTTCAAAATCTTTGCCCAACCCACCACTTCAGTCCAACACATTATCATGCATATTAAATTTTAATTGCTGATTCTACAGCCTACAGTAGTCTCTACACCTTTGACTATCAGAATCCTATGTCTATAGACACTAAGGATAAAATCTTGCACTAAACAAATAAAAAGACAGTTCTTGCCCTCAAATGCCTTGCTCTCTATTGAAGAGAGATTGGGAGAACCTGTGGTATAGCTTTATGCCAATTAATCATGTGTTAAATTTTTGGTTTTACACATCTTCCTCCCTTCAAATACATTATCAGTCCCTTGATAATCTGCATCATATATTATTCAAAGTAGTTTATCACTATGCTTTGCACAGAGCAGATGCTTAACAAATATCTATTGAACTATATTCATTTTATTTTTTATTTTAAAAAGTCTACATAGAAGCCTTAAAAGACATTCAAGTCAAAATGCATTTTTAAATACCTTATTTAAGAATTGGAGAAGTTGAGAATACTTGGGATAAAGATAAATGTGGGTTTTGAAATGGAAACACCAATACTTTTTTTACATTTTTCTTCTCTTTTGGCCTCCCAGGAATTCCCTCTAGGTAAAGTATTAAGAAAACAAAAGCAAGAACCTCTTCTTGTGGAAAATGTTTGAGAACATCAGTAAAAGGAAGGTAGGCTGTAAAGATCTTGCTTAATTATTGCCATAAGTTCCAAGGAATGGGCAGACCTAACAGTGACATCCTGTGATTCCTAGCACAGGGTTGAACTCTTCGCTAGTTTTATGAATATATATTCAAGATCAACAGGCTACAAATGGAAACAGATATTTGGAGTTCAGTTAGAAAAGAACCTCTTTTCAATAATACTTTCCAGAGAGTTTCTCTAATTGTAAGATTTTAAGACACTTTAGAGCTGTTGTTTTCCCCACATGATCTGAACCAGAATTGGACAATAATATGTTGAAAATCTATTGTTCTAACTTACTTATTCATCACTTACAAAGATGAATAATTATATCATAAAACATTGTGTGCTTCAACCCATTAATGTATTCCATCTAAATTTTAAATAAATATTTAAGAATGAAATTATGTTAATTATATAATTATAAAGGTAAGATAGAAAATTCTTGTAAATAATTAAGAAAAATGTGTCCTTTAATGACATTTGGTACCGAAGTCAATTCATTGTTGTTATTACATCCAGAAAAAGCTTTCCTGATAATATACTGTCAGGGATTCCTAATTTATGAATGACTTTATTTGCTCCATGCCAGGACATATAAGTGCATTTGCAAAGAAGTGCTATGCTCTGTCTCATTCAGTGTGCTGATATGTCACTCTGCATGGCACTTGCTGCACTTACAATATGAGAACATTATTAATGTTCATATTCCTCATTAATATGTCAATGACACCAACTATTAAAAAGAAACAGTGTTACTTTGAAGATATTTTGTATCTTCTTCTTCATATTAGCATAAATTTTAGGAAAGACTATGCTGCCAGATGGCTAAGTACATAATATTTCTTAGACTACTAAGCAAATAGGTAAGCATTTTACTTAAATTTTCAAATGCTATTAGCATAGAAAGAGTAGAATCTGAGATACACTAATGTAATTGCTATCTAGATACTATTATATTTAACTCAGGATATACATTTTGGCATTTGTGTTCCTAGTGCTGTTTTTAGGTAAGAAACTCAAAAGAGGATTCAAAATTTTTGCAATATATTTGCAATAAATACACATAACTAAATATTAAATTTTCAGAATATTCCATGTTTATTCAGACATTCTATAAATATTTAGCTAACAATCTTCTTTCTACTGCCTACAACAGAATTTTTTTTATTACTAAGAAAACCACTATGGCAATAACTACTGCAGAATGCCTTTGGAATAACTGATTCTGAAAGAAAATTGCACCATATCAAAACACTCACAAGTTCTATGTGTAACTTGTGATATCTTGTCACAATAAAGAAACACACACGTAGGCATGCATAACCAACAAATAGCAAAGATGGAGACAAAGTATTTATTTTACCATATAAGTGACGAAAATTACATTCTTTAAATTTAATAGACAATCCTGCATATATACGATGGTTTACTACTCAGACATAAGATGAAATACTGCCATTTGTAACAACATGGATGCACCTTGAGAATATCACGCTAAGAGAAATAAGTCAGACAGAAAAAGTTAAGAACCATATGATGTCACTCATATATGGGATATAAAACTGAAATCAACAACTGAAGAAATAAGAAAAGCAAGCAAAACTCAAAATACAGATAACATTGTGGTGAGATATAATTTCATATTATAAATATTAATCATTCTTCTCATAATGTTCTTCATAAAGTATGAGGCTAATCAAATATAACTGAATGGCTTGAGGAATAAAGGACCAAGACTATTATTACTATTTTCTAATATTTTGTAGTTGCATACTACCAAAACAAACAAATTTCAATGCTGGAACCATGAGTGAAAAAAAGTGTGAAAGTTACAGGAATGGTAACCATAAGAGTAGTACACCATAATCTAAGAGAGGTCAATAATTGTGTAAACTTTCAAGATGAAGTAATAGAGACCAGACAGGCCCTCCCTGATAAAACAGAAAAAAATAATTGACAAATTGAATTTTTTAGGACAGTGGCCATCAGAAAATGGACAGTAGTCTCTGAGAAATGCGGAAAAATGTGGGTCTTACTATTGCCTAAGTTTAAAGTCTTGACAGAGATACCAGGACATGATGAAGGAAGGAACCCCAATGGACTCTGTAAATTGAGATGGAGTGTAGAATCCCAGGAGACCAAGGCAGACACTGTACAAAGTACTTGAGAAGAGAGAACTGTAGAGATAGGAAACATTTGGATATGCAGAAGATTCCCTTGGGTATCCAGCTGTGTACTGATCAGCAATTTTATGTGAGGAAACTACTCCAGGCTGGGGAAAACCATCTGAGAGAATTACAGTTTATAGGTGGCACTGCTTCAAACACACACAGAACTTGTAATAGTACCTATTCACACATAAAATAAAGAAATTACTAATTCATGGGAAATAGAACAGAGTATAAATAGGGGTCTTGCATCAAATGGGAAATAATTAGCCTTAGTATGATCACTAATTCACTCTCACCTAACAAATTCTGAAAGAATAACTAAAAATTGTACATATACTATTTCTAAGTATTTAACTGCATCCCAGAATAAGCTCAAAAATATTTATAGTAATACAAAAATATCAAGCACCCAACAGAGTAAAATTAAATAAATAATAAATAATTACCAAGCATGGAAAAGAAACAGTGAGATGTAAACTGAACCAAATTGAAGAATCAATGAGTCAAACTTGACCCAGCACACCCAGTGTACAGCTACAGACCATGTTGTAGCACCACCACCCTGTCCCTGCACAGCTGATCCTCCAACAGAGGCTGGAAATCAGTGGTAAATGTCACAGCCAATACTTGCAGCTGACTGGCCTGGGTAAATCCCTCCCATTGATCTGCCAACAGCATACAAGGCTCAACTACAAGAGGAGGGTGTACTCAGCCCACACAAACAGTGTACCTAGAGTACCCAGCTTGGGTGATAGGGTGGGGGCTGTACCACTGGACCCTACAGTATACCTACTGCATCAGGCCATGCTGTGAAGATATGGGAGTTAAAGCAGCTCTACGTAATACATAGAAACAAACACAGGGTGGCTGCCAAAATGAGGACACAAAGATACATGGCCCAAATGAAAGAACAGATCAAAGCTCCAGATAAAGAGCTAAACAGAATGGAGATAAGCAATCTATCAGATGCAGATCTCAAAACACTGGTTATAAGAATGCTCAAGGAACTTAGTGAGGGCATCAGCAGCATAAAAAATATCCAATCAGAAATGAAGGATACAGTAATTGAAATAAAGAACAATTTACAGGAAAAACAACAGTAGAGTGGATGAAGCCAAAAATCAAATCAGTGATTTGTAGTAACATAAAGAAGCAAACAGCAACCGATCAGAACAAGAAGAAAAAGAGTCCAAAAAATGAAGATAGTATAATAGCCTCTGAGACAACTTGAAGAAGTCCAATATTTGCATCCTAGTGGTTCCAGAAGGAGAAGAGAAAAAGCAAGAAATTGGAAATCTATTTGAAAAAAATAATGAAAGAAAACTTCCCTAATTTGGTGAAGGAAATAGACATGCAAGTTGAGGAAGCACACAGAGTCCCTAACAAGATGGATGCAAAGAGGCCCACTACAAAACATATCAAAATCAAAATGCTAAAGGTTAAAGATAAAGAGAAAAACTTAAAAGCAGCAAGAGAAAAGAAGTTAATTACCTATAGCAGAGTTACCATAAGATAGTCAACTGATTTCTCAAAAGAAACTTTACAGGCTACAAGAGACTGGCAAGAAATACGATCATGAAAAGCAAGGACTTCAGCTAAGATTATTCTACCCAGCAAAGCTGTCATTTAGAATTGAAGGTCAGATAAAGAGCTTCCCAGATGAAAAACTAAAAGAATTCATCATCACCAAGCCATTATTATACAAAAAGTTACAGGAACTTATTTAAGAAAAAAGAATAAGATCAAAACAATGAACAATAAAGTGGCAATAAATTTATATCTATCAACAATTGAATCTAAAAAAACAAACTAAGCAAACAAGAAGAACAGAGACAGGATCATGGATACAGAGAGCATTTTGGTTGCCAGATGGGAAGGGATTATGGGGGAATGGATGAAGAGGTGACAGGATTAAGAAGTACAAACAAGGAGTTACAGCATAGCCATGGGGGTGTAAAGTACAGAATAGAAAACAGAGTAGCCGAAGAACCTTAAGAAATATTAAACAAGGACAGGCAAACAGTCATAATAACCATATTCCATGCATTCAATACATTAAGTACAGACATAGAAAGTATAAAGTATACTTTAAAGTATACTATACCTTAAAGTATACTAAAGTATACATAGAAAGTACAAAGAAGGCCTAAAATCAACTTCTATAGATGAAAATCACAACTTGCCAAGTGAAAAAATATAATTTGGATAAGATAGGTTTTTATGAGAAATTGAAAAAATGTAACTGGTAAACTTAAAAATATGGCAATATGAATGGTTCCAAATGAAACCCACAGAGAAAAGAGAATTAAAAAAAAAATAACAGCTTCAGGGAGCTGTGGAATAACTTCAAGTGACCATATATATGTATATATAATTGGAGTCCCCAGAGAGAGTGCTAAGATGACAAGAAAAAATATTTGAAAAAAATGCCTGAATAATTTCCAAATTGGTAAAAACTATAACACTGAAGATCCAAATAGGTTAACAAACTCCATATAAAGGGAACATGAAGAGAACTATACCAAGACACATCATACTGAAAATACTCAAAACAAATGATAAAGAGACAATCTCTTCTTCCCTCCACAATGGGAAAGTTACAGTATATACGTAGGAAAAAAGATAGTACAGCAGATATCTTCTTTGTACCAATTGAAGTAAGAAGACAATGAAGTAACATCATCAGCATACTGAAAAAAAAATAATGTCCCCAAATTCTAAGAAAAGTGAACATATCTTTCAAAAGCAAAGCTAAAATAACTGTTTAAAGACATACAGAAATAGAATATCATTAGATGACCTTCACTAAAAGAAATATTAAAGAAAGTCCTTTGGGAACAAAGAAAATTATACCATATTAAAAATATGGGTCTAAACCAAGGAACAAAGAATCCTGGAGGTGGTAAATACACAAGTCAATACATATATATTTTTCTTGTTATTTACATATCTTTAAAAGACAATTGACTGAATAAACACAAATAATAACTATATACTGTGGGTTTCATAAAACATTAAAACAAAATGTCCAACAACAGTAATATGAAAATAGGAGGGGATAAGTAGAATACTATGAGTCTGTTGAGAAAGTATCCAGCCACGTACTCTGACACATAGATACATTTATGGAGGATACAAGACACAAGAAACATTGTACATAGGACAATGACACCTCTGTCCCCTTCAAAGTAAGCACCTTGGGACCTCACAGTTCTCCCAATCTGCATCAGCTGCACCATCATAGTTTCCTGAATCTCATTGATGGTCTGAAATGTCTTCCCTTTCAAAGGTGATTTCAGTTACAGAAAAAGCAAGAAGTCACAGGGTGCCAAATCTGGGCTGTAGGGGGGCCAAGTCACCTGGGTGATTTGATGTTTTGCCAAAAAAACTCTGCATAAGATGTGATGCATAAGTAGGCACATCATGATAATTGTCATAATGAAGCTGCCAACCACAAGTTTCCCATAGCTGTAGCCTTCTGAATCACCCCAGTCGCTTCCATGGAGGAATGTTCAAGCTTAACACAAAATTTCATGCACATACATTGCTCTACTCGCTTAGTCATTTTGCATGGGATGGCCACACAGTACACATGCTTACTCAAGGGCATCTACCACCCCCACTGACTAGTACAGGGGAGTCATTGTTCATGCATGCTCATCCTAGTCCATTCTCCTTGGCTGAAAGGTTACATTGATATTTTACAAGGTATTCTCATTATATTAACAATGGTTGGACATTTTCCAGATAGATCTTATATGTACTCGAATATATATTACATATGCTATTAGAAAGGCCACATACTTTGTTTAATGCTCTGCTGACACTACCTTGAAATTCTTTTCTTAAACTTTATTTATTTATTTATTTATTTATTTATTTATTTATTTATAGAGGAGGAAAGGGCAGGGGAAAGGGAGAGAGAGAAACATTGATATGAGAAACACCGATCAATTGCCGCTTGTTCACACTCTCACCGTGGGCTGCTCCCACAATCTAGACATGTGCCCTGACTGGGAATTGAACTGGCAACATTCAGCTTTGCTGGATGATGTCCAACCAACTGAGCCACATGCGTCAGGGTATGAGATTCTTAACAATTTTTCAAAACTAGGCTCTAAATTTTCATTTTACCCTGGTCTCCCACATTTTTATATACCTGGTCTTATTCTTAAACAGGACAGCATGATCCACTGAAGAAAAAATTGATAAAGTGAACTTCGTAAGAATACAAAACTTATTTCCAAAAGAAATTATTGAGAGAATAAAAGGACAAGTCACAGAGTAGGTGAAAATATTTGTTCATTTTATACCTGATTAAAGGCTTCACAAATATGTAAAGACTTAAAATTCAATAAGAAAACAAACACTGATGGTGATGATGGTTTCTTATGTCAAAATTCATCAAAATTGTACACGTTAAATATGTACAGAATATATCATCACAATTATACATTAGTAGAGCTATTAAAATTAAAAGGGATAGGAAGCAATAAACAATGTTAATAATAAATATTAATAAAGGAGAAAACAGATTTCTGGATAGAGGATCTTCAGTTGGATAAAGAGGGATCATTTCATAATGGTAGAGGAGTCAACTTATTAAGAATACATAACAATCCTAGATGTTCATACATCTATGACAGAGCTTCAAATACACAAAGCAAAAAGACTGATAGAACTTCAGGGAAAAATTAAAAAATCTAAAATTATAATTAGATATTGCACATCTCTTCTCAAACAATTATATAACAATAGAAAATTAGGCTATAGAAAAAGTGTCTAAGGCTTGGAGTGTTATATTGCATATGTTAAACTTAACATATTCAGTTAAAGCACTACAAAGTGTGATTCATTTCTCCTTTCAGAAACTAGAAATGGGATTCCCTACATGTGAGGAATCTGAAAAACAACTACTATTAACTCATTCACAGAATTTCCACAGCCAGTAAAATCTACAGCAGGCCATGTTAATTTGGTCTCTAGCTGTAAATATATTATTTGAAATTGAGGATTAGTATGACAAATAGTATGAAGTTAAAGAATCTAGGGCATCTGTTGAAATTAAAGTGCAGTATTGTTCAATGAAATCCAGTGACAAAGGTCTTTCAGTGAAAATGGTATTGTAATCAGTATACATCATACTGCATTATCCAAGAGAAAATGAATTATGCTAGATATGTACTTTTATATGTTTTTGTAACAGAAATTATAGAGCAGTATACTGGTACCTTTACATAACAAAAAAGTATTTTCTTTTTTTTTTTGTGTGTGTGTATACATATTTAATTGTATTGTAACAAAGTAACTTGTACACTTTTAATGTTTAAAACTGAGTATTATCTTTTCTTTCCAGCAAAAGAAAAAGAAATTTAAAAATAAAAAGGAACAAACTTGCAGTAGAGAAATGTCAATTCCAAATAAGATCCTATAGGTACTGCTGATTCTCCCATTGAAAAAAAAGTATTTTCAATTTGCTTTAGGATCAGGAAGCATTTCCCTAGAGGTACTATAAGAAAATCATCTAGATATTGACTAAAATTAAGAAAATAATTGCATGTGACAATAATCAATACATTCTCCAGAGTTGAGGCTCACACATTTGAGTAACAGTATTTTTAAGAGCAAGTATAAAACTGATTTTTCCTGTTCACATCTAGAACTGCACAGATACCTCCACCCAATGGGCAGAGTTGGCTTTGTAAATAGTTGGAAGTGGTTCTGACAAATATTTAAAGCCTACTTCCATTTAAAGAAGGTGCAAATATCTGATGACTGTTCCTTCTAAGTTTCTGTCTCAGACACTTGTCTTCCAAATTCTTGCAGGAAGAGGCAAGAGTCATGACCAACGCCACTCATCCAAAACCTCCAGAGCAGCAGGGTAAGGAGAAGGAAGAAGAAGGCATTCAGGAATACCCATTTGTCACAACAGACATGGACACTTTCAACTAAAAGGGAAATTCATTTATGTGAGGCATTATGAAAAAAAAAAGGATATTGATGCAGAAGTTCCATAAAGGATGATGTAAAATTTAGTCTCTAATTCATAGTTCAATTTTGAGCAGGTATGTGTACATTGAGATCCCAAACCTTCTGTATATTTTATCACCAAAAATGGTGTCTCTCCACCATTTTTATTTAAGGTTTAAAATGAATGGTTGATCCTAACAATTTCCTCAAAAATTTCTTAATGGCAATTTAATCAAAAAATCAACAATATAGCTACCAGAATAGATCATTTCACTTTGGAAAATAAGAGGAAAAATTATTCCCATGTTTTGCTTAAAAGTATTTTTAAAAGCCAAGATACTTGACTTGCTTATTTAGCAAGCATTTCTTAAACATGTACTTAGTCCCAGGCTCCTATCCAAGAACTGACAGGAATTTATAGCTAAATCAAATTGTTCTCCATTATTCCCACCACCAGTGGGTCTTAAAACAACAAGGCTGTATAAACAGAAAAGTAGTACCCAATACTATTTATAACAACAGTAAGAATATCTGTCATGTCTTAGGCATGTACTTTGGGCCAGAAACTACTCAAACACAAACAGAAAGTTCTTTATCTATATTAACTCATTTAATCCTAGAGCAATTTTTGAGATAGGTGGCATTATTATTTCCTCTTTACACATGAAGAAACTGAGGCACGGAGTGCTATGTTACTTGCCCAAAGTAACACAAAAAAAGGAAATGATGGAGCTTGTGTTAACCAGGCTCTGATTGAGGACCCCAGTGTACTCACACCACAAAGAGGTCACCATGACTCATTAAAAGTACACAATGAGGAGACACCAACAAATTAGAGAAGTGTAATTGACACAATGGGTCCTGGAAAAATTGTGTTAGAGAATGTTTAATCTAAAGGTGAAGTGTATTGATTTCTGAATATTTGTGAAGCTGTCATAAAAAGAGTCAAATTATTTAATTTTGCTTTGAAATACAGAAATAGAACAAATAACTAGAGTGACACCAGTACTAGATATAAACAAGGGTAGTGACTGTCATCTATTTGGCCACTGGTATATTCCAGGTGCCTAGAACAGTGCCTGTCACAGTCTAGGTGCTCAATACATAAATGATTAATATGTGAATACATGAATTAATAAGGACAGAGAAATTTCCAACCCTCTTAGCTGTCCACTTGGTAAAAAAGGCCAAATTTCCCACAAAGTCATGGTTCCCTGGCACTGAATGTGTTGAAGAAGTTAGATGGTTATTTATTAAGAGAACTATGGAAATAATTGCTACTTTTTGCTCTAATTTCAGGCTTGCTTTGAAAAAATTTTCTAAAGATAATTTTTCACAAATTTCAGAAGAGTCAACTGCCCGTCACTTTTCATACAGTGAAGTGTGGCAAGCACTACCCCTTTCCTCTCACTGTGGTTAGGCCATGAACAATTAGGAGTGAGGAAGTGTGAGCAGAAGTGTTGGAGCTGGGAGGAGAGAGAGAACCTATTTCTTACTAATTTGTTCAAAAAAACACACCGAGCTTGCTTAGTAGGACAAAGGTTTATAAAGAAATCTATAGCAACTAAAAGATTGAGAAGTTTCCATTCCTCACAAAGCAAACTGTGGAGTATGGAGCTGTACGTAGCAAGGCATATTTTAAAAGGAGCAATTCTACTGAAGTTTAGGAGAAAATTTGCCGTAGACTATGTATTCATTTTTTTCTACTTCTATTTCCTTAAATTTTACTTAACTGTTTCACAAATACAGTTACATAAACACAGGGTGCTAATTTAATAAGCAGTTTTGCTGTTCAGATATGTTTTCAGGGTGCAGACTGGTGAGAGGAAGAGAACTCAGGAAGGTGATAGAGAGTAAAATTGTCCTGCCCTACCCAACCTCTTCTGAATGTACACTTATGTCTTTAATCTCTATTTCCTTTGCTCAAATTGAAATTGTGGTTTGTGGCTTTGGCATCTGACCCATACCTTTCATTTCTACAAAAGAAACAAATATCCTGGGAAAAGCATTGTGCAGAGGGCACATGTAGGCACACTTCTTTAGAAATGGCAAAGAGAACTGCTTATTCCTTATCCCCACAGGTTCTACGCTGTCATCCACCCTCCAGCTCTGTTCAGCACGTTAAGTTCTTGATCCCAAAGCCTTTCTGACCTGTAGCTGATCTAGGATTGGAAAAAAAAAATCACAGTGTCCTGGAAAAGAACCAGAGGGGCCAGGGTAGCCTAGTCACTGAAGAGATCAAGATCAGGCAGGGTTGCAGTCACACCTCAGTGAGCTTATTTTCAAAGGACAAAGAATGGCAAGAGAAAAAGGAAAAGCAAAACTTTAAATCACTGCATTAAGAAACATCACTTAACTATGTGCATTTCCATACCAGTCTTTCCTTTTCTTTTATAATATAATTTGGTAAGTCATAGAAATTCCAATATTTTTACCAATTTAAAAATCCTAGTTCAGTCCTTCAGCACATGTATAAAACAAATTAAAAACTTATTTTAATTCCAACTCTGCACAAAATACAGTGTTAAGATCCAAATTTATCAGGAAGTTTATGGTGTTTTCTTCCTTAAGGAATTTAGTTTTATGCGACTTTCAACTTGGATTAGACAAAAAAAGTATCAACAATAATAAAACACTTACACATTCATTTATTTATAGAATGCCACTGGCCCAAAAAGATGGCCTTTCTTCATAACTAACTGAAAAATGCATGGTATAGATACAAATGCATAGTAAGAGCTGATCATTCTAGTTCAGGTGGTTAATGGAAGGCTTCACAGAGAAAATAAGATGTGAGCCAAGTTAGAGACAGACGGGATGAGGATAATAGAATGAGGAACTATATTTCAGGTAAGGGAAATGTCCTCATGGGGGACGTAGTTTGTGAAGACATTCTGACTCACAGGATGGGTTACAGGGATTAGGGATTGGTAGATAAGGATGAAGGCAGCCTGCAGGCAGCTCAAGGCATACATGAAATGCAAGCTAAGCAGTTGGCACCTTAAACAGTGGAGCAAAAAGATACATGTTTTCTCTGTTTTTTTCCTTAATTGAAAAGTGATCTGACGTTGTGACATTTTAGATAACACCATCAACTCCGAACTTTTCTATATTACTCTGCAGAAGATGAATGTTATCAAAAATAAATTTAAAAAATTTAACCTTAGAAATTTATTTGTATTTCTGAATTTCCAAATCAAAAACTCTTAAGTTTTGCTGCGGAGAATTTTAGTAGTGGTGTGTGTGTATGGTGATGAAATTTAACAACAGAATGTAGGCTAGTATTGGAAGGCTTTTTAAACGCTGTGACTTCAGGTGATTCAAGATTATTCCTACTGACATTTCTACCAGGGATTAATTTAAATAACAACAAGGAAGCTTGCTCTGTTGTTTTGTGAAGGGAGGGTGTGTAATAAGATCATTGAGAGAAAGAAAAAGCTTTAAATTGCTATCAAGATTTTTCTGAAATGTGCTCATGCATCTAAACAAATTAGTATCTCCCTGATCAACTTAAAAGAAAACTTGAAAAGACCATGTCTACTTTTTGAGATTACCTACTGATGTAAAAGAGCAACCAAAAGATACTTCTGTAAAAAAAAAAAAATGTTATGAACGGAACCACTTTAAATGGACTTTGGAGCTGTCATCCCAGAAGAACTGCCTTGCACATCATATGCCTCAAACTTTTGGAATGTCAAAAACGGCAAAACAACCTTTGGATGGGACCTAGAGCAGCATTGTGACTCAAGAACTATTTGCAAAGATGGCAAGAAAGCAGTCATTTTGACTAGTGGACTGATGGCTAGCAGACTGAAAATTAGAAATACACTTTAAAATAAACACCACTACGTTATGCTACCTACACAATAGAAATATATTCCTTCTATTGATTTAATTATTTCCCTTCCCTTTCTCATCAATACATCCTGCCTTTGTCTCCTAATCAGAATACTACTGGGCTTCTGGCTGAATCATTGCATCCACAGAGCTATTCTTTTTTGCTCTCAAATAAAAGCTTTTTGTCTTTCATTTTGAAATGCTTTTTATTTTTAGGGTAATACTTCTTAAGAGATTTATTTTTCTTATGTATGCCCAATAGTGTGAAAGCCTCAAAGGGAGCACCAATTAAAAAATAAAGTTTAACTATTATGATTATTGACTTAGTGTAGAAAGAGAAGGGAAAAATATGAACTACAATTTCCATCTCCCTGCAGAGCTGTTGTTTTTTTCAAGTACTAACATATTTGAAGAAATGAACTTGATGTAAATTTTGTCTCAACATCAGTAATACAACACATTTTCTAGAGTTTAAAGTTTATAGGGTTTATAGAATTACCTTATGTGCTGAAATTTAATCATGGATGCATAACTAAATAGAAGAGGCACAACTGAACATGTTTATAAAATTACGCTTGAAGAAATCTATCCATTTCCATGTTGGAAAGCAAATTACAAACCATAGTTCAAAAGCTAAATGTCAAGTTGATGTTTCATTACATTAAAAGAAAGGGAAATAGGACTTTTGGCCAAGATGGAGGCATAGGTGGACACACTTGCCTCCTCGCACAACCAAAATTAAGGACAACAAGGATTTAGTAACAAAGATACAACCAGAACTGAGAGAAAATTAAACTGTACGGAGGTCCGACAACCATTCATCCAGACTGGTAAGAGAGGGGGAGCCATGGCAGGAGGAAGTGGAGGTTGGCAGACCCAGGCACACAGACAGGTGCTAGCGGACCGGGACCTGCAGGCTATGCAGGCCCCAGGCGCAAGGTGGCTGGCCGACTAGTGCATCCCACGTTTGTGCACAGATAATCCAGGCAAAAATGGGGAACTAGACAGAACTCGAAACCCAGGGCCTCAGTGCTAGGAAATAAAACCTAAAAAACACCGAGACCCCGCCCCCACATACAGCATCACTACCCAGCAACTGGGCTGCCCCACCCTGGGGAGCACCTAGGGCTCTGCCCCTCACTACATAACAGCTGTGATCAGACAAAAAAAAAGGCTCAAATGGGAGAAGATCAAAGCTTCAGAGCCAATTCATCTAAGTGACCAAGAGATAGCCATCCTATCAGATGCACAGTTCAAAGCACTGGTGATCAGGATGCTCACAGAATTGGTTGATTTTGGTTCCAAATTAGACGAACAAGTGAAGGCTACAATAAGTGAAATGATGGAAAACGCACAGGGAACCAATAGTGATGGGAGGAAAACTGGGATTCAAATCAATGGAGTGGACCAGAAGGAAGAAACAAACATCCAATCAGAAAAGAATGAAGAAACAAGAATTCAAAACAATGAGGAGAGGCTTAGGAATCTCCAGGACATCTTTAAACGTTCCAGTATCTGAATTATAGGGGTGCCAAAAGGGGAAGAGGAAGAGTGACAAGTGGAAAACTTATTTGAACAAATAATTAAGGAGAACTTCCCCAATCTGGCAAAGGAAATAGACTTCCAGGAAGTCCAGGAAGTTCAGAGAGTACCAAAGAAGTTGGACCCCAGGAGGAACTCACCAAGGCACATCATAATTACATTAGCCAAGATTCAAATGAAGGAGAGAATTCTAGAAGCAGCAAGGGATAAGGGCACAGTCACCTACAAAGGAGTTCCCATCAGACTGTCAGCTGATTTCTCAAAAGAGACCTTACAGGCAAGAGGGGCTGGAAAGAAAAATTCCAAGTCATGAAAGTCAAGGACCTACATCCAAGATTTCTCTATCCAGCGAAGCTGTCATTTAGAATGGAAGGGAAAATAAAATTTTTCTCAGATATGGTCAAGTTAAAGGAGTTCATCATCAATGAACCCTTATTATATGAAATGTTAAAGGGACTTATCTAAGAGAAAGAAGATAAAAATATGACAGTAAAAAGACAGCAAACTCACAGATATTAGCAACCACACCTAAAACAAAAGCAAGCTAAGCAAACAACTGGAACAAGAACAGAAACACAGAAATGGAGATCACACTGAGGGTTAGTAACAGTGGAGTAGAGGAGGAGAGAGGGGGAAAAGGTATAGAGAATAAGTAGCATAGACACATAGACAGGGGAGGGCAAGAATAGTATGGGAAATGTAGAAGAACTTATGACACATGCACATGAACTAAAGGGGGAAATGTGGGTGGGAGGGGGTGTGCAGGGTGGAAGGGAATGAAGGGGGAAAATGGGACAACTTCAAAATCAATAAAATATTAAAAAAAAAAGAAAGAAAAATAGAGCTTTGGTATATGTTTATTTGACCTGAAAACACTTAATAAATATTACCTACTTCAATCTTTAGCACAACCCATGTATACACAAAGAAAACTCCTCTGAGAACATATGTCATTGCCTATTGTTGCCCAGTTAGTGTGAGAGAGAACTGATTCTAAGTGCAACATGTTTTGGGCTCTGAGAGTGCCTTTGCTTTGTGGTGTGCTTTGTCTACACATTCATTTATTACAGGCATCTTTATTCAAACTATTTCCTTTATCTTTACACCTGTCGAAATACTGCCCTACATCAAGGCTCACCTACATATCTCACTGTCTATGAAAGGTACTTTTACCCACCCTGTAGGGATGTTTTTCTTGATTATGTATTTTACTAAACTATCTTCGCTGAATTTTAAAGCTCAGTTTATTTAGACAATACAAAACAAAACAGAACCAAAACCAAAACTTTTCCATAGTGAAAAATATTATAGTTGCATTGACATAAACCTTGACTTCTACCCAGGTCTGAACACAAGGTAATAAGTGCTTATGTGTAGATTTCAGTGACTCTCTTGGGAGGAAGTTTGGGACATTCTTGTACAATGACTTTGTTTCTATCCTCATCAGTTCAAATCTGTGGAATACCAGTAAGTTTCATTTGCAAAAAGCATTTTCTAGCTCATCTGAGAAAACATTGATCTTTTGAATGGATCCTAGGTTGATTTCTCAGGGCCCCTTTATGAAACTTTTACATCTGCTTTGCTCTGCAGTGTGCCAGGGACAGCCATTTGGTGACTGCTGTTCCTATAAGTTCCCCCATTCAAATGAGATCTGTACTTCATAAGGTCATCTCAGAAGGCAAAGCTTTAAATAAGATCAGAGCTTAAAAAAAAAGAACCCTCAAATCTCAGAGAAGACAGAGGACAATAGGTTATAACCATACGAGCCATAACAACAATGCTCTAATCCCACATAGGTGCCATGCAGGAACAAAATGTTTCTCAATCAGAGACCAGAGTTTGTGCCTCTGTACATTCATGAAAGCAGACCAGAGCAATGGGGGACTCTGAAACTGAGCACTTTCTTGGCCACACCTTACACAGTACAAGGGAAATCCATGCCCCTCCACCTGCCCTCTTCTTGCCCTCTGCTCAGACACCTGTGGGTCTCATTCTAGAAAAAAATGGCATTTGGGGTGGAGGGGGAAATGCCTGTATTTGGGGCAAAGGTGGACAGACTCAGGTACTGTCTCTACAGTTTGTTTTATTGCTTAACCTTTCAGAGCCTGTTTTTGCAGCTGTAGGAAGACAAATGGAATAATGTCTACCCATCAAGGCAGTACTACAAATGAGATCACATATGTACTGGTTTAAGGACTATACCTCACATTTAGAAGAAGCTAAACAGAGATAAAATTCCCCACTCTCTACCATTTATTTTCACTGCTCCTTTTACAGGAGTTTAAGTTACAATCCCTAATCTCCAAATCTTGGGGGAAATGGGAGACAATAATACAGTGAGGTGGGTAGTTTGTATGGGAGACTCTCTAGTCTCTGTGCCTCTTCCTCTACAAGAGCCCCTCTGTTCACCACATTATAGACACCTGGACCCTCACAAAGCCCTCACCCACACCTCTACCCAGCTATGTGAAAAATAACCCAATTCTAGTTACTCCTAAGGAGTACTAAATGGGTCCCTTAGTCTCCCAGCATTCAGAGAGGAGCATCCCAGAGGAACAGGTCATAGCAGCCTGCTTCCAAAAAGCATTCAGGTCAAGAAATAGCAGCATACTTCTTTCTTTCTCCTCATTCCTCTATGATCCACACAGAGAGAACAGTTCTCATGTTTTGTTCCATATTTTCCAAAGTGTAACAGCTGTGATAATGCTAATAGTAATAGTAAAAATAAAGACAGCCATCATTTAGTCATTATTCAGTATGTATCAAGCACAATACTAAGAATTTTATAAGCATTACTTGATATAATCCGTAGAAAACCATAAAAATCAATTATTATCACTGTAATATTACTTATTTAAATATGTATTTGAGATTTAACCAAATAAATAATTTGACAATGTTTACATATAATAAATTGTAAGTCTAGGCTTTGATCTGTGTTTTCAAAGCTGCTGAATGTAGTAGAAAATAATTATGGAATTTTCATTTATTCTACCAGTTATAAATTATATTAGAAATAGGGGGAAAAGATGCAGGATGATAGCTATATGTGTAAGTGCAGAACCCAAATAAATATAGATAAAGAGACTAAGACATAGATAAAGACAGAGAAAATTAACCAATTATCTCATATGACATACAGCATAATTGTTAATAGTATCAATGGTTAAAGTTTAAGATATCTAGAGTTTATGTAGCAGGAAAAAGAAAATAATAAGGAAATAGACAACTCATAGTCAATACAACAATGCAAAAAAACAGGTTTCTTTTTACATTTCCTTGCTTGCAAGAAATGTGTGCCTTGTTAAAACTCAATTTTTCCTTAAGTGCCATATATTACATAAAGACTTTTGATATGAAGATTTCCATTCCATATAAGTTCTCTTTGTAAATTCTTTAAAAAGTGCTTTAGAAATAATGGAAAACAGCCCTCACTCTAATTGTTTACCAGTTAGCCACATACATTATTTGGGCATCAAAAAAGGCTTTAGTAAAACCTAATTAAGATCAAGACATTTTTAAGTAGATAATTCTTTTAACAGCAGAGAGGAAGTGCCTATGCTTTGCAATTATGTGGGCCATTGAAGGTGTGAAGTAAAAAAATTTAAACTTGTTATGACTCACTACACTGTCCTGGAAAAACCCCAATCCCAGTGTTATCTGTTTTAAGGGGAAATGAATTTCCAGAAAACAATGAGGCAGCTTGATTCCAAATCCCTGAACTTCCCAGGAACAAAATCTTGCAGTTTGACCTTAGACTGGCCTTACCTGACTCTTGGTAAGAATATTGGGGCATCATCCATTTATTGGCTATGTGGTTTGAAGTTAGTCATAGCCTCCCAAATTTCTCTGTAAAGTGGACAGAAATACTTGGCTGACCAATTTTATCCTTTATTTCAAGGAAGTGAGGAGCAAAACCAAGCAATGAGGCTGTAATGGTAGGTAACTAAGTGTCCAAGTCTTAAGAGATCTGGTTAATTATGTCAAATGAATCAATTATTTTAAGACTATGGTAGGTCAATAAATTAAAGCAGGCAATTGACAAGATTCTATGGGGATGCTTAAGCATTGTCTAGTCACTGAAGTGTCCAGATGTGATGCATGCAGTTGAAATACTATCCCTGTGACCATGCCATAGATGGCAGGGCCTTACTTGGAGGTGCGAGCAATGGAATGGGGATGAATGCACTGATGTGAGAGCTATGTAGGAGTTAGAAATGATGAATTTTAAAGGAGGCCCCTTCTCGGCAGTGGCTGCCTGCTGTTTAAAGTCAGTCTCAGCATTTTTCAAATGGCTATTTCTTATGCATTCAGTCATCACCTCTCCATCAATTACCTCCTTTTCCAGATATTTCCTACCCCAACACCCAGAACTGCACTAAGTCAGCTTGCATTATGCTCTCATAATACCTTATGGCCAAGTGCTGAGGTTGCACTGACTTGCATTGTGATTATCTGTTCTGGGGACTGTGTGGCTGTGGTAGACAGGATAATGGTTCCCCAAATATGCCCATATCCTATTCCCTGTAACCTGTGAATATGTTATCCTATAAATCCAAAGAATCCAGATGGCCTCTAGAAGTTGCAAAAGGAAAGAATTAGAGCTTCCAGAAAGGAATGCAGCCCTACTGACACCTTGATTTTAGCTTCCAGAAAGGAATGCAGCCCTACTGACACCTTGATTTTAGCCCAGGGAGAACTGTTAGAACTTTAACCTACAAAATCGTGCAATAATGGAATTGGATAGCATTATGCTAAGCGAAATAAGCCAGGCAGTGAAAGACAAATACCATATGATCTCACCTTTAACAGGAACCTAATGAAAAACAAACAAACAAACAAACAAACAAGCATAATATAACCAAAGACACTGAAATTGAGAAGGGGTTGATAGTCACCAGAGGGGAGAGGGGAAGGAATTTCAGGGGGAAAGGGGAAGGGTTTGGAGCAACAAGTATAAAGGACACATGGACAAAAACTAGCCAGGGTGGAAATGGGAGGGAGGTGGGGAGGGCTGGGGCGGTGGGCTGGAATGGGAGCAAAAGACAGAAAACTGTACAAGAACAACAATTAAAATAAAAAGAAAAAATAAAAAAATACAATAATATATCTGTAGTGTTAAGTCATTGAATTTGTGGTAATTTGTTATAGTAACAATAAGAAATTAAACTAAAGCTTGCACTGCACTGTTAGCATCTCAAGGGGAAGAACTATATCTTTGCCTTCCAGAGGCATCACATGGGTAGTCCCTCTGGTTTCTGAAAGCACTTCCACTGAATACCACAGCTTCTCTCCATCTTCCCTGTCCTGTCCTTGTAGAAATATGCAAAGATATATGAAAAAGAGTGTTAATAATAACAGGTTTCCTTCTCATTTGGAATGGCCTTATAGAGTTTTATAGTTGCTTTTATACACCTTAAATCAACTGAGATTTGCTAACTCCAGCTAAGATTGGAGTGTACACATTATAGTTAAAATAATGTACAGATGTGAAAGAGAGTGAAGAACAGTGAAAATGCTGCATGAGAGTAGTGAAACTTTAAATTTCCTCTTGTGTGATTATCGTAATGATAATTTGTTTTGTTTGCTGGTACTGCTAATTGAAGAAACACGGCCTGTGTGGGCCACAGACATAAAATAGTCATAGTAGACAATATATTAGGAAATATATATTCATTCAGTGAACCTCACAGTTTTCAAAAGAACTGAGACCCATTTGTCTAAAGTACAAGGAAGTAGGGAGAGAAACAAAGTCCTGCCCCACACCCAGAGCTACTAGTATGAAGCTGTAAGAAATGTTTATTCTTATTTGCTACATATGCCAAAATGTCATTTATGACACATTATATTGCTCATATATACCTATTCACAAACTCTGTTATTAATTAACTTAGAGTGGGTATCAGTTGAGAAACTGATCTTCTGAAACTTCCTCAAATGGTTTTGGATATTGAATAAATTTTTTCTTCACATTAAAAATTTTTAAAAAGAAGGTAGGAAAATGAGGAAAAATTCTACTCAATAATAATGGCATCGCTAAACAAGACTGGCAAATATATTTGCGCTTCTTTATTCTACTACTAGTCACCTTTTAATTTGCACTTTAACACAATTTGCATTTGTATCATTAAGAACCTATTATGGAAGAAGGAAAAATATTAACTGTATTGTAACCTAAGATGACAAAATAAAATAGACAATAAAACTTATTTTTCCCATTTCAGAGGCACAGAGAATATTTGTTTATCCATTATAGATCTTTTTCTCAAATCACTAAATCTGAACTTTTAAAGTACATTATTTCTTTAATATATTTTCATAATTCAACTTTTACGGCTGAGTTAATATTAGTACCTACCTCTGGATATCCTTAAATCAAGGTCTAATGTAGAAGAGAAGTAACTTAAGCAAATTAAAATGTAGAGGAAAGAATACATTGACTCTAATTTGAAAGACGAAGCTAGTTTGGGGCGGAGCCTGAACGAACACCAACACCAAAATGTGCCATATAATTCAAGTAGGAATACTCAGATTTTTGTCAACAGTACCATTTCTCCAGAGTATTTGTGAGTAAGAATAAACCTGTTGCCCAGAGTATTTTTAACAGCCTGGAGCATGGGTTCTGCCATTTTATATTTCCTGTAATTATACTTACAAATCAGAACACCCACAAATCTTTTTATTACTCTCTACAAAGTATATAAGTTGTTTTGGGTTTTGTTTTTATATTCTGGAAGGTGGTTTGAGAATCTACAGGGTTTTTTTGCTGTAAGCAACTATAAGAGGAGAAATTTGGAGAATGAAAGAATAACATAGTTTTCACAATAAAACAATAAAGCCTTAAATAACTCCAGCTAACAATATTACTAGTAAAGTAGCATGGCAGATATAATATACAAAAGATGTATATCCAAAAAATTATTGACAAAAATGTCTATATTTGCCCCAGATTTTGTTAGAAAATAGAACTGAAACTGAATTCATTCAGTAACATTTCAAAAGATTAAATAGAATAAAAAAACAACTCTAGATTTTCTTTTCAAACTCTTGTTTGAGGTATTGTTGGCAAATATGTATTCCCATACTGTTGGTTCTCTTCTCATTTTAATGTTGTTTTCTGTAGCCATGCAGAAGTTTTTTATTTTGATGAGATCCCATTTTTTATTCATTCCTTTATGTCCCTTGCTGTAGAGGACATATTGGTGAAAATATTGCTACATGAGATATCTGAGATTTTCCTGCCTATATTCTCTAGGACTTAAGTCTTTTATCCACCTTGAATTTATTTTTGTGTGTGATGTAAGTTGGTGATGGAGTTTCCCTTCTTTGCAAGTAGCTGTCCAGATCTCCCAACACAATTAAAAAATGGGCAAAGGACTTCAACAGACACTTCTTCAAGGAGGACATACAAAGGGCTCAGAGACATATGAAAAGATACTCAGTATCACTAGCCATCAGAGAGATGCAAATTAAAACCACAATGAGATACCACTTCACACCAGTCAGAATGGCCATCATAAACAAATCAACAAACAAGTGTTGGAGTGGATGTGGAGAAAAGGGAGCCCTAGTGCACTGGTGATGGGAATGCAAACTGGTGCAACCACTATGGAAAACAGTATAGAATTTCCTCAGAAAACTAAAAATGGAACTGCCTTTTGACCTGGCAATTCCACTGCTGGGATTATACCCAAAGAACACTGAAACACCAATTCAGAAGAACCTATGGACCCCAATGTTCATAGCAGCACAATTTATAATACCCAAGTGCTAGAAGCAACTTAAGTGCCCATCAGTAAATGAATGGATCAAAAAATGATGGTACATTTACACATTGGAATTCTATGCAGCAGAAAGAAAGAAGGACCTCCTACCCTTTTCGACAGCATGGATGGAACTGGAGAGCATTATGCTAAGTGAAGTTAAGCCAGGTGATGAAAGACAAATACCATATGATCTCACCTATAATTGGAACCTAATCAACAAAACAAGAAGCAAGCAAAATATAACCAGAGACAGTGAAATAAAGAACAAACTGATACTAACTAGAAGGCAGGTGGGAGGGGATAATGGAGAGAAAAAGGTTTTCAGGAACATGTACAAAGGACACATGGACAAAACCAAAGGGAGTAGGATCAAGGGTGGGGATAGCTGGGATGGGGGGGAGTTGTGAGAGGAAATAGAGACAGCTGTACTTGAACAACAATAAAAAAAGATTTTTACAACAAATCCAAATGACTTACAAGAAAATTTGGTACTAAAAAGTTGATTATACTTACTAATCACAAATACTCTCAATTTGTCTCATGATACTGATTTTCTTTCTATATTCAGGAAATAGAAACCAAAATGGGATATAATAATTTATAATTGCCAGTTTTTCTGAAAATTAGAATTTAAAATTGGAAAAGTAATATCACTGCTAGTTATAAATACAGTGGAAGATGAACTCTCCTACCAAATATGAAAGCCAAATGTTAAAAAAATAAAAAATAAAATAAAATAAAATAAAATAAATATAAATGTACTTGAAGACCCTAGTGAGTTACCCAGGCAACCAAGACTTGAGAGGCCAACATTCCAAAGAAAATTAAAACATAGGGAGCTGTGCATAGAATTGTACATCACTGTGTCTCCCAAAAATTTGCTGTTATGGAATTGGCAGAAGAAAAAAGGCTGAAAATCAAAGCAAAGGTTTTGGCAATCCACAAGGTAAAGTAGCCAAAAATTAAAACTCATGTTCACCAATGAGAAATAGTAGCCTTGATAAATATTTAGACCTTCAAATGAAGCCTCATTAAAGATATACTTTAGGAGAAAAAGCAAATTAAAAATAGATAAGTTAACACACATATTTGAAAATAATCTTCAAATACATTTTATATTAGAATAATTTGGAAGTTTCTGCTCTTCCAAAATTCTTTATAAGGAAGACAATTTCATAGATAGGCTCCGTAGTTTTCTATCCAAAATATTCAACACTAAATAAAAATTATCAAAACTACCAAAGAAAATACAAAAAGATTCAAGAGAAAAACAAAAACTAAAACAGATGTTTAGGTGGGTCAAATACTAGAGTTAACAGAAACAGACTTTAAAATAACTGTGACTAATATGTTTAAGAAAATAGAATCAGTTATGAACCTTTAACCAGAGAACTAAAGTAATCAAATGAGATGTCTAAACAGAGCATAATAATGTATAACATCTAGAAAAGAGAGTAAGAACATGTGGGACATAATGAAAAGGACTATAATAAAGGTAATTGAAGTCCTAGAAAGATAGAAGTGAGAGAAGGGTGAAGTAATATTTAAATACAATTTTTAAAAATCTGAAACTGACACTAAACCTTACATCCCAAATTTCAGAATATGCTGCAAACCTCATCCAAGAATACATAGAGGATAAATATAAATAAAATGACAGCTAGGCATATCATGATAAAAACTGATGAATTAAAAGACAAGAGAAAAATTTTTAAAGCACCCAGAAAAAATTATTGCATATAACCTTCAAATGAGAAATGATAAAATGATAGCTGAATTTTCAATAGGAAATAATAGAAGCCAGAAGACAATGGAATGGCATCATTAAAATGATGAAAGAAAATAATTTTCAAGTTATTGTAGAATTATATGCCCAGTAACAATACCATTCAAAGATAAAAACGAGATACATTTTCATGTAAACAAAACTGATAGAATTCATAACAAGTAGAGTGTACTAAAATTATAGTAGTAATAATAGCAATAAAAATGAGACAATTAGGCGGAAGAAAAAAGCAGATAAACACACAAAAGGTAGGAAGAAATCAAGAGCAATTAAAAGGAAAATATCTAAATAAGTATTGAGTATTAAGCAATAATAATAATTTATATGAGATTTAAATATATATATAAATAAAAGCATGACAACAAGGAACAAAAAATAGGCTAAATGACAGTAAGGTCCCATATTATATTAAAAGTAAAGTATACAAATTTATATTAGATTCTATTAAGTAAATATTAAATGTGGTAGTATCCAGGATAATTACTAAAATGTATTACAATTGATTTATAAGTCTCAGGATAATAATAGTGGATAGTAGAGTAATAAAATTATTCTTGACACATTAAAAGAATACAAGAAAACAAAAAAACATGGAATAGGTTAGACAAATAGAAAAGAAATGTTAAGCAATATAATTAAACTCAACTGTATCAATAATATCATTAAATGTAAACAGACTATAAATCAACAAAGAAATGCTGAGGTGGATGTGAATAAAGGGGAACACTTTTGCACTGTTGGTGGGAATGCAGATTGGTGTAGCCACAGTGAAAGCTGTATGGAGATACCTCAAAAAATTAAAAATGAATCTGCCTTTTGACCCAGCAGTTCCACTTCTGGGAATATATCCAAAGGAACCTAAAACACTAATTCGAAAGAACAAAAGCACTGCTATGTTCATTGCAGCATTATTTACAATCTCCAAGATATGGAAGCAGCCCAAGTGTCCACTAGTAGATGAATAGATAAAACACCTATGGGACATTTACACAATAGAATACTACTTGGTTGTAAAAAAATAAAAAAAAATATTACCCTGTGCAACAGCATGGGTGGACTTAAGAACAGTCTACTGAGTAAAGTAATCCAATCAGGTAAATACAAATACCATATGATTTCATTCATATGTGGAATCTAATGAGCAAACTGAACTAACAAGCAAAATGGAGATAGGCTTACAGAGAGAGCAGGATGACAGCTAAGGGAGGGGAGGATAAAAGGTGTTGGAATTGAGCTAAAAGAAAAAGGATTCATGGACATAGACAACAGTGTGGTGATTGTAGGAGGAGGGGAGTGTAAGGGGACTAAATGGTAATGGAAAAAATACAATAAAAATATTGAGAGTGAAAAATTAAATTAGAATTTAAAGTATCTAAATAGACTAAATTTCCAATTAAAAGTTGTAGGTTGTAAGATGATGTTTAAAACAAAAAGTAAAACAAAACCAGGTAAATCCCTGCTTACATGATGTCCACCTTAAGGCTATAGAAAAGTTAAAAATTATGAAAAATTATCAACATGCAAAGTTGGTGTAGTTAGAGCAAACAAAGTAAACATTAAAGCAAAACGCAAGGCACTATGATAAAAGGGCATATTTACCAGTAAGATATAATTTCAAAATAACCTATGGCAAAAGCTGACAGATCTGAAGGAGATATGGAAAAATTCACAATCATATTGAGAGATTTTTAACACAGCTATCTCTCTGACAAAAGAGACATAGAAATAAGCTTATAAAAGAGAAAATTTGAACTACACAACAAATATGATGTAATTAACATACATAAAATGTTGCACCTGACAAATGAAAAAAATTTTTGTGGCCATGTCACATATTTTTTGTTATCTAATTACATTGGATTTAACCTAGACATTTAGTGATTTATTTTTATAAAATAATAAATACCACTAGATAATCTATAAATATATGAAAATTAAGCACTTCTAAATAATCATGAGTAAAAGAAGAAATCAAAATGGGGATTAGAAAATATTTTACTAAATGAAAATCACTAATAGAATAATTTGGAGGCACGGCACCAATAATATAGCATAGCACCACTTATGTGTATTTTCCTGAATTCGAAAAAAGGTCTGAAATCTCTTCCCTTTCAAAGGTGATTTTAGTTTTGGAGAAAGCCAGAAGTCATGGGGCACCAAATCTGGGCTGTAGGGTGGCTAGATCATCTGGGGGACATGATGTTTTGCCAAAAAATTCTGCGTGAGATGCGATACATGAGTGGGCACTTTGTTGTAATGAAGCTGCTGAATCACCAGTTGCCCATAGTTGTGGCCATTTTCATCATATTGCATCTCTCAACCAATGAAAAACATTGAGGTAGTACTCTTTATTAACTGTTTGGCCTGGAGGTGCATAATCATAATGGACACTACTTTCCCAATCAAAAAAACATAGTTAACATGCGATTGATCTTGCTATCACTTTGCTGTACCTTCTTCAGGTGTGGAGAACCAGGTGACTTCCATTGGGAAGACTGGGCCTTTGTGTCTGGATCATAGCCATAGACCCATAATTCATCTCCAGTTATGACCTTCCTGAGGAAATCTGGTTCACTAGTAGTGGTTTCTTCTGCTCTTGTAGCAGAAGCTGCAGAACAAACTTTGCCACAACACATTTAATGCCAAGATCCTTCGTCAAAATCTCAGACACAGTAGATTTCACACTGCCCAGACCAGTTTCTAGTTTACAGTCAGTCACTGATATTTGTTGATTGAAGCCCATACACATTCAACATTTCAGGTGTTCAGCTTCCTGGAGGCCTTCCAGAACATGGGTCACTTTCAACAGATTCTCAACCATCTTTTCTTTTTTTTTATTGTTGTTCTATTATAGTTGTCCCAAGTGTTTGTGCTATACTTTATTTGTGCTGCACTCATTTCTTTTTCCCTGAAAGCCTTCTGAATCATCCAAATAGTTTCCACTGAAGAATGTTCAAGCTTAAGGCAAAATGTGATGCAGATTCATTGCTCTAATTGCTCAGTCATTTTGAATGTGACAACCACACAGTACACATGCTCACTCAATGGCATCTACCATCCCCATTGACTAGTGCTGTGAAGTCATCATTGTTCATGCATGTACATTCCAGTGCACTCTCCTTGAATGCCAGGTAACATCAATGTCATGCAAACTCTTCCCATTATATTAACAGTGGCTGTATTTTTCTGGACAGATGTCATAGTCTTAAATGGCATACATACCATCTTCAATTTATAGGTCATTTAATAAAACTTCTGAAGTGTTTCATGCTAGAAATTTTTTATATCTTTAGCTGTAGTCTTGCCTGAGAAATACTCAGAGAATTTTCTAATCCACAGAAAAACAAACCCTTTTTAAAAAGTGAAAGCTAAGGATGGACAAAAGAAAGAATTATGTTTCCCAAAGTTAGGGAAGAACATTTATTATGTTAGATTGTCCCCTGTATTTTATAGTGTTGCAAACTTAATAAAAATAAAGAAAGTCTTTCAAAAAAATGGAGTAGAAATGTTCACAATTATATAGACGCATATAAGACAAAGAAGAGGTGGGAGAAGGTGAACTAGAGCTATATTTCTTATCATCTCTCCCATTTACCAAGGGTGAACTTCCAATCCTGACTGGGAAGAATGTTCTCTGCATCTTTTTCTTTTTTGTTATCAAGAATACTTCAGGCAACAAGGTACTGTATCGTCGCAAGAGAGCAGCTCTCACACTAGAAAGCTAAAACCACAAAGTTGGTAATCCTACTACTCCTCTGGTATAGACTAAATGGCCCAGAAAAAAATTAATAATATCCATAAGTTTCCATTATTTCACATGGAAAATAGCCATAATGTTGTCTACTTTAAAGAGTTTTTATGAGGTTCAGTGCAGATAACACTAAAGCTTGATTAGCTAAGGTATTTGCTGTCTTATATTTACTTGCAACAATGAGGATATCTCAGGATTACCAGTTTAGCAACTCCCTTAGGTTATTCAAAGCCAATAGATGCTTAAAGAGGACAAGATAATATAGACACTTGGACAGAGCAACACATATAAGACTTACATAAAAGACCATACAAAGTTCCAACCTTTAGAATTCTGTTTGCTGAACACTTTCTATCCTTTACATGTACGTGTGTGCATGTGTATAATTATATATATATATATATATATATAACTTTTATCATTTTATTCTTTCCTCTTTTTAGCTTCCTAATGGTGTTTCAATTTAAGTTGTCTTTTTTGGGGGGAGTAGTGGAGAACAAGTTCAGAGATATATAAATAAAAAAGGCCCAAATTATTTCTTAAGAATAAACCCAATAAGCAAGTATCACAAATTCCTTTCTAATTTCTTAACCGCAACTTGAAATCCCATATTAGGATATGCACTATATGGATCACATTTAGTAATCCACATTTTTCCTCATGAAGCAAGATGATTGCAGCCAATATTAATATAGCAACATTAAACTAAAATGTTTAATCCAGCTATTTGTGTCTAATACACTCTTTAAATGCAATCATCTTGGATATGAATATTTATAACTACAGAATAACCACCTCCCTAAAGCATAAGGAATCCCCTTGACTTATAATTATTTTCTTCATTGGGAAAATTAATATTTACTGAGATTTTTATCAAAGGATGCTTTTCATGTTCCAAATCCTGTTTCTGAGGGTGCTTTTTGAGGATCTAAATTTTCACTAGCTGACCACTAATCAGAAGCACATTTGTGTAGCCTACTTTTAAAACCAGTGCTTTTGATACAAGTATGATAGCTTTAGTCCTATGTTTGATCAACTTTTTAAAATTGACAACATCATTCTTAGTGCTTCTCCCTCACTTTTGAAAAGAAAAAAGTTTTGCTGCCCCTATTTAACTGATTAATATCTGAATGATCTTATTTTTCTATTCCTTCAAATGCTGTCATTAGATTACTCTTCCCAGTTTTCTGTTTTATTTTTCATTCCCTTTAAATGCATTCTAGTTGCTATTGCACATGATATGCTATTATTGATGAATGTGCTCAGTACTACTTAACAGAAATTAAAATTGAAGATTGAAAATTCTATGGCACGTTGACATTCATTTAGGTTGCAGATGTTTGTGGGCTGTGCATGTGTGTAGTCATCCATTTTAGTTATACCTTTCTAGGCATGTCATTGTTTTCATATTCCCTCTTTAAAGCTTTATTCCTTTCATATGGGTTTTAACTTAGTACCTAATATGACTAGGTCATTTGCATCAAGACAAATTTTTTAAGATAATTCTATGCAGTTATCGACCCCAGAAAAATATAATGTGGTTTGTTAAGGTAAAAACAACAACAACAAAAGAAAACCCCAGAGGTGTCTAAATGCATTGAGTTCTAGAAGTACTGGGAGTGGTAAACTGACTATAAGTAGAGACCTGAGTAAATTCTTTTTTATTTACTGTCTCAAAATTCACATCTGTGAATATAGGGGAGTTGTAGCTTTTATCTGCATAAAGATGGAGTGGGATAATAACGGGTAAGGGAAGTTGGGGGCTCAGGACACCAATTTTAAATATCTATAGATTTAAAATTGATATATATATTTGAATAGCTATATTGAATTTATCCATATATAAATTTAAAAAAGAACATACTTATTTAGTAATGTTTTTATGCCTCATATTATATCTGAAACACATAGCATGCTTCACATTGTTTTGTTTATACACACATACCATTTCCCACATGCACACGGACACACAGAGAAACACTTTTAGCTGATGTTGTCTCAAACTTGACCTACAGACAAGATTGTAATTAATTGATTAAAATTTTTAAGTAGTAGAATAAATAGGATATACAGGAATAATTAACCACCTATTTTCAGGCTTTATTTAGTGAGCACCCAACAGGAAGCATAGAATCAAAGCAAATCCGAAAGCACAGGAAGCATTAGGAGATGGGATTTTGGAGCAGAGGGACAGGGAGACACACACTGAGAACAGACCATTGAGAGGACATTCCTGCTCTATAGATGGATAGCTTTATAATTTAAATGTAATCTCTGAGGCAAAGGAATGTAGCTCTGTCTTGGTTTGTCTAAGGTCTAGCCCATGTGAGCTTCTAAACAAGTGAGCAAAAGAATTTAAAACTAAAATGTGTCTTCCAAATCATCTTATCCAAACTGCACATGGCATAGAGGTCTCCACTTAACAGACATGCTAGAGTTTGCTCAGCCATTAAGAACTCAGCCAGTAAGAGGCCAGTGAGGCCTAGGGTTTCTCATGTCTGAATCTACACTCTCGCAAGTGGATCACGGAGGGCTGGTGTTGCTTGTGAAGTGTTGGGCTGTACAAGAATAGTGGTATATAACAGTGATGGAAGTGTTCGAGAGAGGCAGTGTAGGTGATATTTGAGTATTTCCTTTCATTCACATTTTAAGGGGAAAAATCAATCAACAGGAACAACTTAGAAGACAATGGATATTTGTAAGGGAAAATGGAAAAAAAGGAACAGCAGCATGAAAAGCCAACTATGATGACATTTTTGTTAATGTTAAAAAGTAGTAATGTTAAAAAGTTGCAAAATGCTATTGTTCCCTTTTTTAAAAGTGAACCAATAAGAATATTTATGTTATAAATGAATGTGCCTAGAAAGCTTGTGCTGAAATAATCTCTTGCTACTACTATCCTGGGACAAAAGAAAAACCCACACAGACATGAAACTTTTACCCTTAGGTTGATTTGTTGGCGTGAAAGTTGCTAAGTGCTTAATATGGTACTGTGGGTCTCAGTTTTACTTGACTATATCACAAAAAAATCAAAAAACTAAAAAATTATAACAGTCATGGGAGCATTTGGGTACCAGGGACATTTCTAATGATAAAAATTGCACCAGGTCAGTAGCCGTAGCATGGGAAGAGGAGATGTTTGCTTTTTATTGCTATATTCTTGAAACCTCAGCAGTTTTTAATATGTTTATAATTTTCCAAAATGTAAGGGCCTTGGGCTGAAGAAATAAAAGTTCCACAAACATGAAATACTTCAAGTGTTACATGAACTTCAACATTGCCACCAGCTCTGTAATGGCTTACTCCAAAATTTAATTGAAGAGATTATGGAATGATTGTGACTAGGTTCTGCCATTCCATACAGCTTGTTGACCTGGTGTCCAAAGTATTGGAGAGAAATGGTAAAGTGCATGCATAGCCGTTGACATCACTTCTATGTGAGGTGGTTCACGTGTGCAACATTGCTGGTCACAGTGGCTGCTGAAGCACCCTTTTATCTCATACAGAGGCTGCAAGAAATGAACAGAGGTACACATTGTAGCTGATGGCCTAGCCTACCCCAGAAATGATCCCAGAAAGACACTGGAATATAATATTGGATTTTGTTATTACTTAGGTTCCACTTGGTTAATTCTAAAAATGTACACCTAGTATCAGTTAGACCTGCAATCAAATACTATTTTTGCCAAGAGTAAATCACTGGGAAAGTTACTTCATTTCCTCTCATCTACAAAAATGAAAATAATATCACCTATTTCCTGTGGCTAGGAGAGGTAAGAGACATGACGTATAATCCTAGAAGATGTTTACTTATTTTCCCTACATTTTTCTGTTATTTTTCAGGCATAAAGCCAAGACACATACTTCTACATTGTATAATCTTGCCCGATTTCCTCATCCCTCCATGCAAGTCCATGCCCACCCCCAGAGAGGAGGGACACAATTCATGCATTCAGTCCTCTACACCAAAGTTGGCCTCCGTATAAAATTCTCTTCATGAAAACAGCAGTCATCTCATTTGATGAATAAGGATGAGGTAATTATTGAACAATCGAAGCCACAGAAATGATTAAGGTGCTGGTGACATTTACTTACGCAGAAAGATTAATGGAGTTAAACAATTTTAAGGTGGCCACATGGTAAGGAGGGTAAAACGCCATGAACAAATATTTAAAGGGCATAATGTAACAAGGGCTAGGCAGGAAATATTTACAGAGATTTAAAGAGATAAAATGAGGCATGTGAGAGAATAAAAACACATTAAGCAATAAGATTCTATTTTGAAGAACTTTTCATAAGGAAGAAATTTATTGGATATGAAGAAAACAAATAAGTGCCCACCAAAAATTCAAGCGTTCCCTGAGAAAAAAGACCATACGCACGGATTAGCCACTGAACCATAAGGTTACATATCACCCTGGAGAACGTAAGCAGGAGAGACAATAGAACTAGTTCTAAATTTACTCCTAAACTTGAATTGCTAGTGCTTCACCATTTGTCATTCCTCAGAAGTTCAGGATATTTAAAGAAAACAAAAGCCAAATGTAAAAAGGTCAACTATGTTACCAGAGTTCATTATCAGGTACCTAGGAGGCCTGTCCAGAAAATATACAGCCATGCAATATGACAAATAGATACATTTATTGAAGAAGATACAAGATCCAAGAAACATTGTACATAGGACAATGATGCCTCAATCCCCTTCAAAGCAGGCACCCTGGAACATCAGTTAGTTCTCCCAGCATCTTCCCTACTGTTCTAAACACTCTGCAAAATCCTTTGGTGGAATCACCACCACTGTTCCTTTGTATTTGCCTGAATCTCACCGATGGTCTGAAATCTCTTCCCTTTCAAAGGTGATTTTAGTTTTGGGAAAAGCCAGAAGTCACAAGGCACCAAATCTGGGCTTTAGAGGGGCTGAGTGACCTGGGTGATTTGATGTTTCATCGGAAGATTCTGCACAAGACATAATTCATAAGTGGGTATGTTGTCATGATGAAGCTGCCAATCACCGGTTGCCCATTTTCATCATATTGCATCCCTCGATGGACAAACATTGAGATAGTAGTCTTTATTAATTATTTGGCCTGAGGGGGAGTACTTGTGATGGACAACACCTACCCAATCAAAAACACACAGTGAACATGCGCTTGATCTTACTATGACTTTGCTGCACCTTCTTCAGGTGTGGAGAACGAGGTGACTCCCATTGGGAAGACTGGGCCTTTGTTTCTGGATCACAGCCATAGAGCCATGATTCATCTCCAGCATGACCTTCCTGAGGAAATCTGGTTCATTGGTAGTGGTTTGAAACAACTCTTAGCAACTGCTGCACGATGTTCCTTCTGCTCTTGTAGCAAAAGATGTGGAACTAGTTTTGCCACAACACTGTTTCATGCTAATATCCTTTGTCAAAATCTCAGGTATAGTAGTTTTTGCACTGTTCAGACCAGCTTCTAGTTCTTGCACTGTCAGTCACCAATTTTTGTTGATTACAGCCCATACACATTCAACATTCTCAGGTGTTCTGCTTACATTCAACATTCTCAGGTGTTCTGCTTGTTGGAGGCCTTCCAGAATGTGGGTCACTTTCAACGGATTCTTGGCTATCTTTGATGTGTTTGTGCCACACTTTTATTTGTACACACCCAATACATCATCCCCAAAAGCCTTCTGACTAATCTGAATAGCTCCCATGGAGGAATGTTCAAGCTTAACACAAAATTTAATGCAGATTCATTGCTCTACTCACTCAGTCACTTTGAATACCATAGCCATACAGTACCCATGCTCAGCCAATGGCATCTACTGCCCCCTCTGTCTAGGACAATGAAGTTGTCACCGTTCACATCTGCACATTCCAGTCCACTCTCCTTGGCTGCCAGATTACATCAATGTCACATAAGCTCTTCTTGTTATATTAACAATGATTGGACTTTTTCCAGACAGACCTCGTATACCAATGGTCCACTTGATGTTATTGATTACAAATTTAAAATACAACCAATTCATGTATATGCGTGCTTTTTCTTCAGGCAAAATCAGCTGTGTAAATGAAGGCACAAAGTAGGTTGGCAGTTGGATTAACCAATTAGTTTTACCATGCAAGGTAACAAAAATATAAAGGCCATGTAAGTCAATAAAATATTCTAAAAACATATAACTAGATTTGTAAGGCTCCCTCAGAGTTAAATATTCATCTTTGCCAATTTCTACAAAGTGTACAAGACAATTTACAAACAACTTATATTTGACAACATTATGTTCTTCTGATATCAATATTAAGAACAAGATCTAATAACTCATTAGAAAAGGACTCTGAAACAATGTGCTAATTCAAAAGCAACATTCAATGCACAGTATCTAGATTTCTAACAGTCTGTCATTTTTGTGATTAATGTATAATCTTGATGGTTTGTGTGTACAATACAGTCAATATCAAATGTAACAAATAAGGTATCTGATTATAAATGAGAAATGTCTAAAATACTTAGTCTTGAAAAATTAATGAAAGACTTAACATGAAATTTATTGCATACCAATGAAAACACACTAAATTCTTTTCAGATTTTTGGGTCAATGTTGCAATTCATTTAGGAAGTAACATCAACATGTGTCACCTGCCAACACTTGTAAACCCAAAGCAGCATTCCTATGTCAAAAAAGGCTTGATAAAATCCAGCACTTTTTGAGTGTCTTCTCCCATACTTCACAAAAACAAGGCTTTGTTCTCAGAGCCGCAATTAAAAAAAATAATAATATACTATTGCATGCATCTAATCAGCAGATATATGTTGAATATGTACTTGCCTTAAAGTATGTCTTCTATTAGTGGTGAGTTCACAATGATATAGAATTGAAAGAGTATAAAGTAGTGAGAGAATAGTGGATTTAAGCACAGATTGTTATTGAACTCTGGTTATGTAACATGCTAGGTTTAAGTAGTCTAGAAAAACATAAATTTGTTGAGCCTCATTTTCCTTTGCTGTGAAATGGCAATAAGTCTCAAATAATTGAGATGATAAAAAATATGTGGCAATTGAGAAGGGGCTTTGATTAAGAGCAGGGACTCTAGAGCCAGCCTGGCAACTTGTGTTTTAATTCTGGCCCCACCCTTTTAAAGTTCTACGAATTTGGACAATTTATTGAATTGTTTTTTGTTGTTGTTAGTTTCAGATTCTTCATTTATAAAATGGATGTATGGATAATATTAGTGTACCACCCATTAATGGTTAATTTAATGTATAAATGGGTGGATTCTGTAGTATACCTACTAGTTAGGTTTGCTGTGAGGATAAGAGTACTCAGTGGTACAGAGTCTGACACACAGTCATATAAATTAGTTGTTAAACACCTTAATATGTACTCAGTCATTCATAGCCATTGCAATGTGTACACTTATCTCAAGCATCACTCCATATCACCTCTACGTATAAATCCTGAGAAATACCGGATTTTTCCTTCACCCAAAAAATACTTGTGGAGTGTTAATTATATGCCATATGCTGTGAGACACTGACTTTTAAGTAGTTGCCCGCCATCATCATAGTACATGGGTCCCTATTAAACTTGATATCAGAGAACTATAAATGCGTAGGGTGAAACATATTCAACACACACACACACAATATAGCTTCATAAAAAGAGTCTTTCCCCTACATGACAAAGTAGTAACTACCATAAAATGTTTTTACGTATCTAGATTTCTGCTAACACTTCCTACTGTTATCTTCTCACCCCCAGTAAACAGTAAATTGTGACATGTGTATGTAACCTGACTGTCTTAAAATGAACATTGGAACCATTATAAATAAAATTACTAAATTAGCTGTTTCCTAGTCATGCCAACAAGTGTAACTGACTAAATTGTATCAACCCACTGACAATGGTCTCTTATGTGTTTAAGTTTATCATTATATTTTTGTTTTTGTTTTAGTTCTTAAGTGCTAAAATGACAATACATAAAACCTCACGTACAACTAGTATTATCAAAGTACGTAGTCACTTTTGGCTAAAGTTTCTCACCATTTAGAGGGAAATTAATATAAAGTATACCTAGAAATAAATCTAGATTTCCAGAATTAAATAGATAAGTCAGTCTGAAAACCACTGCATCTATATTATCCTGTAATTGTCTATGCTATTTTTAAATTAAGTAAATAAAATTTAGAAGATATAACTTTACATTGAAGAGAGGGAGATTCATATCTATTTGAAAACAATTTCTTATGGTAACATTATACAGAATAAAGTTATTAATAGAAAAACAGAATTTGAGGGCTAAACATAAAACTATACTAATAATTCTAATACTTTGAAATATAAAATGAATTTTGTAACTGATACTGGTAACCAGGGGGGATAACTTAGGGGGGTTGGTGCTTCTAACATTTTATATTGGGAAACAACAAAGGACATTTTCACCAGCTAACAATACTGTTTTCTCAATATATGTAGACTCAGTTCAGTCTATGAATATATCTCAACCCAAAGCAAATCATTTTATTTAACCTTATTTATAGCATACCTAACCTACTATGGTATCTTACACTTATCCCACCATTTCTGAAGTTACTGCACCACTGTGACATTAACCATTTCCAGAAGCCTATAGAAAATGTGAAATGTTGAAATAATAAAAGTTAAGCCTCATAAAAATGTATCAGCAAGGGCAACATTTAAAAAAATCTTTAACATTATTTTATTTACCAGTATTCCCATAAGATATCTCACTTAGAAACTCTGCATTTAACAAAATACCCTTGTTAAAAAATTGGATATTTCAATTTAGGAAAATCATAATTTTGTTTTACCTGAATACAAATAGTAAAACTCTGATTATCAAAGGTTAGTGACAGGTATTATCTAAAGATATGTAGAAAGACTCCACAAAATGATATATAGAAAGATATGTAGAAAGACTCCACAAAATGCTTTTAGAAAACTAAAAACAATACACTTCTAAAAGAAAAGAAGGATGGATGATCCTTTGCGGGGAAATATTCTCTTGTCTCATTTTGGCCTTTGGGGAAAAATTACTTTTTGTCTTATTTTGACCTATACAGCCAAAATAAACAGGTAGTCTTTGTATTTTCACATGGTAATGTCTCTTAAACAGCAGCAGAAGAAAAAAGTTGTCTTTTGAAGACTCTGCTATTGATTATTCTGAGAGAGTGGACAAGTCTTTCCTTATACAGTACTTTATAAGAATGAAGAGAACTTATCTTAGACTCACTGAGTTTCACTAGCACACTGGAGTAAAATAGTTTTGTTTTTATTGGGGTACATGCACTTATTTTTTTAATAGTGCAGAATAGCTTGAAAACAAATTTTAAGTAGCTCATTTTTTTCATTCCTTACTTCTTATGACATCCTGTAATTTATTTATGGTAAAATGTGTTAGTGAGAAATCTACACAATTACTGATTGAACCTACATGACACATGATACCACGGTTCCTATGACAGTAGCCAAAAAAAAAAAAAGGTACATTGCAAGAGCAATTGCCTTAGCCATAAGGAATATTTTAAAAGGTTATTATCCTACAGGCAATCAAGGTTCCTGTTTGGTTTTAAAACTCCTAATAAAAAGGTAATGCTTTTAAAGTAGCATGTTCATCATACACCGCTGCATACAGTTTCTATTTCAGTTTTCATTTTTTGTTAATATTCAAAGAATAAAACTATTTGCACATTGTTTATTGCTTTGGACTTTCTTTCATTAGCTAAATTAGGAGATATCTCAATACCTATTATTATGAATTAATTAAGCCTTAAAATAAGGTTGGTTATATTCTTACATCTTTGAGAATAACTCTCAAATATATAATAACTTCCTAATTCTTTAAAAATGGGTATAAATTATATGTATACATTTATGAGAACTAAAAAGATAAAAGTTTAAAAAGTATATTTCTAAAATGGTCTAGTTAGAGCACTGTAATTCAAGGACTTTTTTTTTAGCATTAGAACTGTTGACCTTATTTATTTCACTTCAATTCAAGGTCAATGATGAGTACCTAGAGCATAGAAAACACTCTATCAATATTTGAGAGTCCATAAAGTACAGAAAATATAGACTTTGCTCCTTGTATACTGGATTACACAACACTGTGAGGTATAAAATACCATGGGAGTATTATTTTCACTTATCTTCAATGAGGAAATACTTCTCAGAGGAGATGGCATTTTCTCCAAGCTTTAAGAAATATGGATAATTTTAACAAGTAAAGATGGAAGACAGAGGACACTATGCAAAGAATAAAGCACAAACAAAAGTGCAGGGATTTGAAAGCATGTGGCTAATCTGGGGGACTCTGAATGGTGCTTGTAGTCTATGGAGGTAGGAAAAGGACAGAAGGAAATGAAAAGCTTAGGATAAGATAGAGTCATGGTGCCCACACAACTACAAAAGACCATCTTGCAAATTTCTGTCCTTTACAAGAAGTCAAAATGATACAACTGGTATTCAACTGGTGCAAAAATCACTCTTCTACAGGGGTTGGAGGTGATCAGAATGAGAGATAGGACTCTACTCAAAAGGGCATAAGTAAATATGTCATATTCTTCACATTAAATTAATTATTATTTAAGGAAGTATTAAAAAGAAAAAAAACCTCTACATTTAAGAAATGTATATTACCATTCTCAAACCTGCAAAATATAAAAATGTTCTTTATTCCATTTGCCAAAATGTCAAGTGTATTTGTATTTATGTGGCAAAATGTAAATTTCAGTCAAAACGTAAACTTCAACCAAAATAGACCATGCTGTAAAACAAAAGTGTACTTAGTTTATACACCTCCTTTGGTTCTCCCTACAAGCTATATTTTTTCCCATGTCAAAGTCTTCATGCGCACACACACATACACACATTAGTCTTCAAATCTTTGTATCCTTCTCAGAGGTCAGCCCTCAACTTGTAGTTCTCAGTGTGGTTCACCCTAACTACCTGATCTAATTAAGTCCCTCTCCGCATGGATCTCCACCTCAATCCCCTAATGCTTTTATACTTTACAGAATTTTAAGTTTTATAATTTCTTCTCTTCCATGTGCAGTGACTTTCTACTCCATATTTGTAAGCTCCATGATGTCAGGAACATCATCTGTTCTATATAATACCTGAAACAGAACCTGGCATATTAAAAAGATTTAATAACTATTAGTCAAATTAATAATTTTCAAATATGAAGTCATATAGAGTTGTCATACCTAAAAGTTTTATATTTAAATATGCAAAATAGAATTTTTAAAGTTCCTGAGGGTCATTCCTATGCAAAGAATCAGTATTGAAGGAAAAGGTAAATATGCATTCAAAATTTCCGAGAAGAGTATTTAATAAAATGTTGAAATAATTATGGTTATATAAAGAATAAATTCATGTAGTTATATTAACATATAATTTGCATACTAAAGTTTTAGTATTTATTTGCTTAAATTAATCATAATAAATTAATTTTTTCTGGTACTCAAGATATATCTGTATTTTTCTTCACTAAAATATATATTTCTTTGTATATAAGAAATACAAGGAGAATAAAAGAAGAGATTCTGATGAAATTTCCCTCTAGCCTATCTTCTTTTCCATCCTCTCATCAACAGTAAGGGAGTAAGGGTGACCTCAAATATAGTTTTCTTAGAGATCATTGAGGCATGCATGTCACTTTGAACTCATGAATACCAAGAAAGCAGTCAGGGTTGAAGTGGTGAAACAGACTATTAGGGAGCTCATATGCCTGTTTATATCTGAGAAAAAGTATAACCCTATCTTAAAACTCAAAAGTGTAAAGCAAACCCTCCTTCATCACCCAATACGATGCGAAAATTTATTATACGTATTCATAAAATAACCTATTGTTTGTGTATTTAAAGAAAACATAAAAAGTTTTAATAATTTTTATATTAAAATAATCATCTTATTTAGAAGAGAATATGTTTATTTACTTCAAGTAGATGGCAAATTTGTAGCTCTACCTGGTGAGAACTGTGTTCTAAAAGATAATATGATGAAATAAAGGGAGAAACAAAGACTTTAAGCCATGATAATGTGACCTTCTATGAATCAACTATATCTAAAACAGTCAAGTTGGTCTCTACTAATACACAGGTTTGCTGGATAAAGCTCTAGGCTAAAGTGGAAATTAAAATCCATTTTTCTTAATAGCTTCTACACTGTTCTGAAAATATCCTTGCTCCTAAATACTTCAACAAAAAGTATTATATGTATATAATTATATATTGATATAATTTAATCTCCCCTAAAACAGCCATTCTGATTTTTCTCAGATGTTCTCCATTTAAGCTTGATTCTAAGGGCAAATAATCTCCAATTTCTAAATGTGACACAATTAGCTATTTTCCTTTCCAATATTTAGTGTTAGCCTTTTTTAAAATGAGCTTTAAAACTTTTGGTCTTAAATCTGTAAATGTGTGTGACACTCACATAGATTCACATGTGTAGCATATGCTTCTCCAGTCTTTGGAACAAGAGGACACTTAAAACAAATACAGCTGGCCACTGAGAATACAGTGTGCTGGGCAAACATATACTGCTATTAACATAAATACATCCTTTCATGTTTCCTGACAAACCCACATAATTACAAAAAGCTAGCAATCCTCATTTTTCCCACAGAGCACCCCACATTTTCTCAAAGCAACTGCCCTTAGCAACTGGATGTGGAGACAAGCAGAGATGAACAAAAGCCGCTGGGCTCTGGCTCCTTAGTGGGTTGCTTTCTCAGACCCTGACATTTTAAAGGCAGGAAAAGAAGGTCACTAGTTGTTTGCTTAAAAAAAAAAAAAAAAAAAAAAAAAAGAAGAAGAAGAAGAAGAAGAAGAAAAGAAAGAAAGAAAAGGAAAAAAGAAAAAGAAAAGGTATAGTAAGGCAGCTACTCTAGTCATCCGTATGTGGTAACTGCTTGATTTGCCTCATGTAGCTCCTGAGTCCTTGAATTAAAACTGATAAATACTGGGGATGTATACTTCGCCAAACCCCCAATTAAGACTCATTATTCCGTCGTCTGTGTCCCTCTGTGTATCTGAAGATAGGACCCAAGGGCTTCGGAGTGCTCGATGCTGCAGGCTAAGCAGCTTTCCCAAAATCTCAGTTGAACTAGCCCTTAACTCACACATAGCCCTTAACTTACACTTCCTCCACACACTTCTTACACTCTGCTGAAAGGCACTGTGGGGATCACCACATTTCACCAAGGTCTAGGAGCCAAGCAGGTCTCCAGAAGACCTGGGATGCCAAGTGAGGCCAGACACAAAGAAATTCCTGACACCTCCAATTAGACTGGAAGCTGCCAACGCGACCCCGAGGTGTTGCGTAGGAGATCTTTCCCCAGTATTCTGGTGCCAGACTCTGTCCCCACGGGGAGCTAAGACCCTCGGAGTAGAAAGAGTAGAAAGATTTTCTCTGGAACCCAGCCCGCTTGAAACTCAAGAGCCCAGAGGAAGCCGGCGGGAACAGGCCAACTTGCCGGCTTCTGGCAGGGCTGAGTTTTCAGGGGCTACAGGTTGCCTGAGTGCGGGTTCCCAGCTCCCGCGGTCCGCAGGAGCTCGGAGCGCTAGTAAGAGAGACTTGGGGAGGGGGGTGGATACTGGAAGACTGAGGGAGGAGAGGGGGAGCCCGAAGAGGCCCAGGCAGGGGAGGAGATGGGCAGATCCAAGGGTGCACCTCCCAACAGTGACCCACACAGACCTTGACGCCGCAACCTGCGCTTCTTGAGACCAAAGATGCGCACTTTGGAGAAGATATCCACCAGGTTGCTGTTGCAGAGCCCGCGGTTCTTGCTGGGGCTGCTCCGCCTCCGGTTGGCCGACTGCCGGTCCCAGTGCTGCTCCCGCGCCTGCCGCTTCTGGCGGATCAAGCCGCTGGCGATGGCCGCGGCCATGGTGGTCCCGGAATGAGTCCAGAGGAGGTGGGGAGAGAGGAGAGAGGAGCTCGGGGCACGGGAGAGGGAAAAGGCTGTGCGGACTGCGGCTTGCCCTCAGCGAGGCGGACCAAGGAAGCCGGAGTGGCTGGGGAGATGGGTAGGGGCGCTCAGTCCTGACTGGGATCCATCGTCTTCTCCGCGGATCGCAGGTCCAGGCAGCTCCAGATGAGTCCGGGTCGCGGTTGGGCAAGCCCGGGAACCCTAGGTCGTTTCAGCTGCCTTCCGGCTGAATCGGAGCCTGAAATAAGGTTGGGACTGTGGGCGAAGCCTGAGCCCCGTTGGGGACAGCCGCCAGCACTCACGCTGCCTTTTTGCCCTACCCGCCTTCTCAGCAGTTGGCAGAGCTGGCCGCCGTCTTCCAGGGCACTGGGTGGAGGGCAGGTCCTGGCCTGGACCTGGCGTCTCTCTCTGAATAGGGAGCGCTGGGCAGGACTCAGCACCTGGCTGGAGCTGTCCTGCAGCCGCCGCCTGCTCTTGGGTTTTGCCGGTGATTGTCAGGTGCTTTGGAAATCAGCATCTGGAGAGAGCAATCTTCTCCTTGGAGATCTCTAATCAAAGCGCTTCGTTCCCATCCCACTACACTGCCCTCACGTCACCCTCCTCTGTCTTTCTTCAGAAAGAAAAAAAAATGTATGTATATGTAATAATATTTTTAAATATTACTACTACTAATAAAGACAGCTAAAATAGATTGCAGGGGGTGGGGCAGCGGTGGCTAAGAGGTAGAGCCAAAGCAGATGGAATTGAAGGAATATCTCTGCGTCTTAGATGAAACTCGTAGGCTTCCAATACGTCCACGGCCTCGCTAGAGCTTCTGGATCTTAACGTGTCTCTGGGTCCACAGAAACTCCAAGCTGCCGTTGGAGGGTGAGGTGGTTTCCGCCCTCCTCGCTAATCCCTTAGGCACCAAAGCCACCCCACCCAGGGAAGGAGGAGGAGGAAGGAGGGAGGCCAAGAAGCGGGGAGAGTGTGTCCTGAGGAGGGAGGCGCCTCCATTCCTTACCTACTGCACTCAAACTTGCAGGACTCTCCCTTCCGCTGCCAGGAAGGGCAGAGTTGTTATTTTGAACCGGCAGCATGGGGCAACACTGAGGGAGGAGAGGAAGATGACAATATATGGCAAAGTGACTTGGGAAGACCCCTTCCAACATTTGCTCTCTTGCACTTGGAGGAAGAGACACAGCAGCTGTAGCTGCTACAAAACAGCAGGGTAGAATAAACACCCAATGGCATTTTGAAGAAGTCGCAGCAGAACTCTTAAGGTTGGGGGAGGGTGCCATAGTATTCCAGTGACAACAAAAGGCAGTCAAGACTGTGGGAGAGTCTAAACTGATTTTAAGAGTCTAAATTATTACTGATTTTGGCATCCCAAGGTAAAAAAGCTCTGTCAGAGGGCAAAGCCACATATACTGTGTTTGAAATTCCATTACAACAGTGCTGTCTCCTCTCCTTGATTTCCTATCTGTACCCTGACAGTGTTCTGTCTTAGATAACTGAAAATATGAAGGCTCAAGAGGAAGGGATCAAGTGGAGGGCAACCAAAGAAAGGAGGTTGGGGGGAAAAAACACTTCACACTTGGATGATAAGATCCGTGGTTTCTAGGATACAGTGTGATTGACAGAGTGTAGCTTTTGCTAATGTGTTTTTTTATTTTATTTTTTCCTCTTCCTTTTAGCTGCTTTGCTTATCATTACAGGAAAGTAAAGAAAAGAAATGCCCAAACTAGACTCATTTGGTAATCAGACTTATAACAATCACTCCTCCGGTGACTGCTTTACAGCTGGAGAGAAGAGGCACACTCTAAAAGCAACCCTGGGAGCATTTCTGGACCAACACATACTTCCTCTTTGTCTGGGAATAAGCAGTAAAGGACTGTATAAAGACCTGCAACCAGGCTAGTAAGAGAAGTTCAGCCAAGGGCTGATGCAGAGAAGCTAGACATTTTCTGCTCTACAGAACTTTTTTCCACAATCTCTCCATGTAAGCAATTACTGCCAGGCTGTTATTTGTTCTATTCACTCCATATGCTAACAAGTCTCCTTTGAGGAAGAGAATTTAATGTAAAAGGAGTGTGTAGATTTGAATCCAAAGCAGTTAGACAATGTATATCATATTTAACCTTAAAGAACATTCTCTGTTGGCTTATTTTCTGTAACTTGCTATGCTATATCTACAAAATAATCACAATTATTAAAAAGAATAGGTAGGAGTAATTTTGCCAAAAATATACAATCCCTAATCACCCATGAGACAATAACAGTAAGGGAAAGGGGTGTGTTAACTATTTTGCTCTCTATCTCTACCACTTTATTTTCAGTTTTACCTGTCCTTGTTGTTTCATGTTGTGTTGGCAAGCTCTTGCTTAAAAAGAGAAGCCCATCTGCAGAGATAGATGCATCTAATAAAAGGCTATTAAAGTATGCCTTTAAAAAATTCACTAAAGTAAGTCCCATTGAATGTGAAGAGTAGCTCCTCCTGCCTTCCAATGTTGAAGACAGGCCATTTGAATATCCAGATGGTTTTACAATAAAAATCAAGCATATTAATCTAAAGCTACTAGTGAGTTTTTCAAAGGAATATGGTACAACTTCCTCAATCAACATATCCTAGTTTGCTTTGCAAGGTTTTTTTTTTTTTTTTTTTCCTTTTGGTCATTATATGTATCTGTTATATTAATTTGAACACAGCGAGATTAAGTTTAGTATTATTATAGCTGTGTTAATTATTTTCTTTCCAGGTATTTGCTTATATTTAAGTCTTTTCCCCAGTTCATTTGTTTGAAAAATTGGGAGGTCGGTTTTTTTGGCTCCTTCTTTGTTGGGGTAACCTACAGACAAGGCTGCGATTCAGCACCGCAGACAGGGATACTGCCTCAGCAGCTGCTATCAGAGCGGAAGCAAGTCCGCCTGAGTGTAGGAGCGCGCTCTGTGAGTGCCTGAAAGCTTTCTACATTTCCCCACCTCTTCTTCAAGGTGGAAAGGAAGTTAATTCCCACAGCTTCCAATGACATTAATAACACACACCTTGGAGCATAAAGCTTTTCAGCTTTTTGAAAACCGATAAATACTCTGTTTTTCTTGAGGAATTCCTACGTCTGGCGCAACGCCTGAAACAACAGGCGACTCAGTCTCAGGGCTTCCATTCAGACTGTGAATTTCACAAGCCTTGAACGGTTGTGTCTATTTGATGTGGTTTCCTGTTTTGTTTTCCTGTTCGTAAGGGAGATTGGGATGGGGGCAGCATTGAGATAATCAAGGTCATTTAGCTTAATCCCTGCGTTTCCCTTTTCCCTTCCCAAAACGGTGTTTAATTGTTTATGGATAGAGGTAAGCTAACGAAAACGCAAGAGAGCCATCTGCTGTTTTAAGCTGTGATAAAAAGCGTGTGCAAAAGTAGAGTGAAACACCGTTCAGGGCTGGTGAACACAAGTCCACACTTTATTGCTATTTAGAAAATAATTTCATACTCATGAGAAGTTCCTTGCAGTTGTTAATTTCACCTTTGACTTTATAAAACAAACCAACAAAAAATTAAGCACTGCCCAAGTAGAGTGGCTCCTGACCAACCTGTTAGGAGTCTGAACTCTTACTTCAGACAGTTTTGGTTCATGTCTTGAATTTGGGACTACTTGGCTATATAATAAAACAACTCCAGCAAGTGTCTTATTCTCTTTCAGCTTCAATGTTCTCATCCTAAAATTGTGATACTAATAGAATCTCCTTTCAACTTTCATGAGACCACATTTAGTAAATCAGTGTAGAAGTCTTAGTAGTGTCTGGCACATGGTAAGAGTTCAAGAATGACAGCTATTATTTTCATTATTTTCAGATTTTTCACATCTATCTTGTAAATTCTTTTTCAAAATTATTTTTTCAATATCAAGATATATGTATTCTCATGTGTATTTCCTCTCCTCCCAAATGGGTACTTTGGCAAGATTTATAATAAGAAATGTAAAAAAAGATATTTTAAGTTTCGGTGAAAGAAGTCTAAGTTCAAATCTTAGTTTGTATTTGACTAAATTTGCGAATTCAGCTCTATATGTCTATTTCCCTGCTTATTGAATACTGATAATAATAAAAAACATTTTCCTTCTTGATCCAGCCTGTGTGGCTCAATTGGTGTGGAGTGTTATTCAATAAACTGAAAAGTTGTGAGTTCAATTCCTGATCAGGTCACATGTCTAGGTTCATTGCATTCGAGAGGCAATCAGTGGATCGATGTTTCTCTCTCTGTCTTGCCCACCCTTCCCCCTCTTTAAAATCAATTACCATGTTGCTCTGCCTAGTGTGGCGCAGTGGATTGAGTGTCTGGCCTAGGAACCAAAGTGTCACTGGTTTGATTCCTAGTCAGGGCACATGCTTGGGCTGCAGGCCAGGTCAGGTCTCCAGTGGGGAGCCTGTGAGAGGCAGCTACACATTGATGTTTCTCTCCCTCTCTTTCTCTCTCCCTCCCCCTCTCTAAAAATAAATAAATAAATAAATAACATCTTTAAAAAATAAAAATAAATAAAATAAATTAGTATGTCCTCAGGTGAGGATTATTAAAAAAAAAACATTTTTCTTCCATACAGAGATTAATATGTGTACACATGAGAAAGGAGGTTTAAACTGTAAGGTATCATAAAGACATTAGTTCATTGGAAGCTGATTATTTGACTACTTCTCTGTGCTTTCAGGTCTCCTGAAGATGTCATGCTCCCATTGGCCCCTCTGCTTTGCATATGTTCTCTCTGCCTGGACATTTTTATTGCCCCATGTACATACTCCTCTTGGTAACATAAAATTAGCTAAAACCATAATTGGAGTAAGGTAAACATAGGCTTGACTATATTTCTTTGATCAATTCATTTAAACCTAAATCTCAATTTCCTCTTCAGTAAAACTATCATTATAAAATAATAAGGCTATTACAATGATTAAATGAGAACATTTATGTAAAACACTTAAAGCAGTGCCTGCTTCATAGTGCTAATTCAATAAATGATAGCTACTGGTAATCACTTAACTCCTCATAACTCAGCTCTTCATTTTTTCAATGACCAAGTCATTGAAATATCTTCATTGATAGCTCAGTGAATATATCTGAAACTATCTAGTGAGCATCTCATGCTTGACATGGGAAGATTAAACTCTCATTCTTCTTTCTCAAACCTGGTCTCTTTACTTTTCCCTATCTGTGGAATAACAACACCATTCTTCTTGACCCTCAGGGCTACCACTTTGAAAACATACTAATTTCATTTATTTCTTTAATATTCCATATGTAACTTCTCAGCCAAATCTATTCACTGTATCTTCATAATAAATTTAAAATATGATTGTTTCTCACTATCTCCACTGCTACGTACCACTGTCATTATTTGAACTATTACAATAGCTACCTGATTAGTCTCTTGTGATCCAACATTGCTTTTCTTTGATATGCTCTCAAAACTCTGGCTAACACAGTTGAAGATATAAATCAGATTATGAGAGGCTCCCCAAAACCCTAGAATTGATTTAAAAAAATTTATTTTAGTCTTACATGTTAAACTTCAGTCACCTTCAAAGTACTCTCCATTTGATCTAATATACCTATTAAGACATTTTTGCCACTATTCAAAACAGTTTTTGAACTAATTAATTTTGATGCCTTTTAGGGCTTCTGCTTTTGTTGTTGTTGTTTGTCTGTTTGTTTGTTTTACCTCTTCCACATTGGCAAAATGTTTCACTTTGAGGACTTTTTTCTTCAGGGAAACAAACAAACAAAAACGTCACTTGGGACAAGATCAACAGGGAGGGTGGGTCACTATTTCTCAAACTGCCTGTTATGCCCCTATGGCAGGACATTTATACTTGATCTTCTAGCAGACTCTTTCACCTCCTTCAGTTCTTTGCTCATATATTATCTTCTCACTTGAGACCTTCTCTAAAGAAATCCATTTAAAATAGCAACCTCCAAACACTGTCAATCTCTTCTTTCCCTGATTCCTGGTTCTACTTAGTACTTCAAACTTTTTAAAATTTTGTGCATTTCCTTTACTTATTTGGACTATTTTGCTCTCTTAACATATAAGCCTATGTCTACTGCCACATATCCAGTGCTTAAAATGGTGTCAAGCAAAGTAGCTACTAAATAAATATGTGTTTATTGATAGCATTAAGTTGCATATGTAGACATAAAAACAGTTAATACCAAATAAGAAGAACAGAAAGTCCTGCTTAGCCAAGTCTTTCAAGAACAAATTACCCTATCATGCTTGATCTCTTTAAACACCAAGACACCTAAAATTCTATTTGGATTATATACAATCTCAACCCCATAAATAGGATATACAGAGAGTATTTTAGCCTTTGCTCGATGACTTAGGCTCAACCTAACATGACATACAATTGATTTCTGAATTCCAGGGCCCATAGCAGCAATTTTCAACCTTTTTCATCTCCTGGCACACATAAACTAATTACTAAAATTCTGTAGCACACCAAGAAATGTATTATATTTTTTGCTAAACTGACAAAAATAGGTAAATTTTGATTCATTCGTACTGGAAAGCTATTGTTGTGTTGATTGTTGTGTTGGCTGCTGTCATTTTTTATTTGACGATCTAAGGGAAAGCAGGTCAGTACCACTGACTAATTAGTAAGGTAATGTATCTTTTAAAAATTCTTGAAGCACATTGGTTGAAAATCATTGCCCTAGGGGTTTACTGAAAGATGTGAGACTGATTCTACCTCAATTAGACAGGACTATACTACTGACTTTTGTGACTCATCCCTCTACACCCTCTTTCTCCCTTGCTTTCAGGTTACCAGTTGACAATATGCCCCTTTTCAAATTGTCATATTGAATCTAACGTAATTTGGGAATTGATTAATATATTCATTAGAATTTTCTATACATATAAAAGTAAATGAAATCTAAGGGAAGAGAGTATATAAACAAGTCAGCCTTATTGATATTGATTTAGTTATTAAAGAAGCCTTTTTCCCATTGCTTTCTTAGTTTCTGTTATACTCTAGTGGATTTTGTTGCACAGGTCACTTAAATTCAAATAGATAAGTTTCTGCATGGCTTACCAAAAACAAGTACATAATTTTGTGTTTATTTCAACTTCAAATGAACAAAAAGTCCAAAGAACATATTTTGTGACATTAATATTTATATTAAATGCTATCACTTATTTTTCACAAAATAACAATCCGCCTGTTTTCTTTCATTTCTGCCATTGTTGCCACAGGCATTATTTAACCTTAACCAAATTCATCAAATCTAAGAAATCATTTAAAATGCATCATTATTTTAGGTATGACAAGAAAATTTAAAAATCTTATTTCATTAAATTATTTCCTACCATAGACTATGAGATGTATACCAATTTCAGAGATGTTTACACATAACATGTATTTGCATCCCAGAAATAATGAAATGAGGTATAATGGAATTTTATAAGTCTATGAATGGGAGTTGTACTCTTCTTAACTCTGTTTTACTCTATTTTGCTTAGACATCTCACATCATTTAGTTAAAAATACTTTAAGTGTCTCAGAGGATCTGAAGTCTAAAACATCTTTAGTTCTATGGTTGTTGTTGTCCTGTTGTTAAGTCCTTTATCTCCCTGTGGCTCTAAATTGAAGAGATACATAGGGTGGAAAAAAAATATTGCCCAAATGTTTACTGTTTGCTTATTTTATCATCTTCATACAGTGAGTGCCTCACTCCATTTTGTCACATGGTCTCATTTGTGAATCACTTTTGAATATTTTAAACACCTCTTAAATTAAGGATAAAATATGAGGGTCCAACATTTTTTTCACAAGAAATTTTTATAGACTAATTTGACATGAACTGGAGTAGGGTTTTTAGGATAATTGGCATTTATGTTTTTATTCACTGTATAATTTTATCCACTGGATAAATGGGTTGAATTTAAAAGTGGATGAGGTAATTCTGGAAATGTAGGCAATATTGATGTCCCTTTCCATTTTTCACTCATGTGGGAAAACATCAAAAGGAAATGTTAAGTTGCACTTGGGACAAAATTTCTGCTAGATTGGATGTGGGAGGTGGGGTTGCATAGGGTGGGGGAGAGTAAAAGGAGGAAAATGGAGACATCTGTAATTTAACAACAATAAAACATTATAATTCAAATTCAAAATTATATTTTTACAGTCCAAATTCAAATCAGATTATATTTTTATTACAGTGCAAATTCAAAATCACTGTATATTTTTTCTGTGATGGTATTATTGACCTTTAGATTCAAAGGACAATATAAATAGATGTCATATTATTTTAAATTATATTTTTAGGTTGTGAGTGTATTAATGGTATAACAGTCTTATTAATTAACTTTGATGAATATATTTATTTCTATTAGGAGCAGATTTTAAGATATTTATAAAAATCTGGAAGGAATTTTATTGTTGCTTAATATTTTGATTCAATAAAGAAAAAGTGCAAACTATTGGTACCAAAAACTTGTGAACATTCTTCCCTATATAAGTAATACCAGATTGATAATAGCAGATGGCTTAGCTTTACAAGTCTAGTGTATGTTTTAATCTAGCTAATATGTTGGGAAAGTATTCTCAGTGGCTTTCAGCCTTCTATATTAAAATGAACCCAAAATGTGCATAGCATTCATTTCATAGCTGTGAATATTGATTTATATTTTCACATGCCATATCAGTAGTGGGAAACAATAACTGTCAATTTTAGTGATATATCAGTGAATTGGTTGTAAAAGGACTATTGAATATCTCAACAAAAATTTGTATTTAATTTCCATAAAAATTTGAGAAATGAATGTTCATTAGTAACATCAATGCAAAGATTCTGTGCACACATATGATATAATTTTATCAATATTTAACACTGACCAATTTCTATTCAATAATTGCTAGAATGACCACTTTTATAACAATTAATTGTTCTATATTAATTGATCTTTGTATTTAGTACATATGAGTTAAACATGTGTATAAACATATGCATCTGCACACACATGCACACACTCATACAAATACATGCATGCACCAGAAAATAACAAAATTCTTGAATCTGGTATAGATTATTGTGAAACATTACTGGTTTTCGAAGAAAAATGACTTCCAAGACTCTTAGAAACTATTTTCATCACCACATAAGAGTATAGGTTACTGAGACTCAGGAGAATAATTTAAGGATCTGATTTTTCAGTTTTTATGCACAAAATATGGACTAGGCTCATATATATGGCATTGATTTATAATACCATCTATTAATTAAAGTGCATGTTCTGGAAGTCCATCAGGAACTACTTACTGCCTCAGTAGTAGTTCCTGATGGACTACTACTGAGTTTTTTGATGCCTCAAAAAACTCTTTACAACTCAAAGATCACTTCCTTCTAAACTCTGGGACCAATCTTTGTCTTAGTGTTCAGGGTTTAGAAAGTCTAGCTAAATACCTTATGCCTTAGGGTTCTGGAAAAGTTGCTATTAACCTGTTTCTGATCTTGTAATCTACTTCTAAAATATGTATGGGAAAGTAATTTCAAAAGCTCAGTGAACTTAAGAAATAGTATTATTATAAACTGATGTCATATTACTGAGCCTAGTCCCTACTTTGTAGGTAAGAACTGAAAATTAGATCCTTAATTATTCCTGAGTCCCAGTAGCCTACACGATGTTTCCCATTGCTTCTGTAACAAATTACCGCCAATATAGTTGCTTAAAATAATAGGTTTATTCTGTCTCAATTCTGGAGGTAGTAAATCTCAAGTAAGTCTCACTGGGTTTTAGTCAAGATATCTACAGAGCTGGGTCCTTCTGGAAGCTCTAAGGAAAGAATCAGCTTGCTTTTTGTTTTTCTTCTAGAGGCCAACTTCATTCCTTGGCTTATAGGCTTTTTCTTTCATCATCCCATACTTTTGTTCCTGTATTCACATCTCCTACTTCTGATTCTGATCCTCTTGCCTCCCTCTATGAACACTCGTGGTTACATTGGGTCCACCCAGATAATTCATGATAATCTCCTTATCTTTAAATCTCTAATTTAACCACATCTGCAAAATCTCACCTTGTCAACAGGCATTCACAGGCTGCTTAAATTAGAACTTGGACATCTTTGGGGATTACAACACAATCTACTGTACCTACCCCATATCTAAAGAACCTTGCTTAGCATTTGACAACCACCTATCCAATCCAGCTACCTTGGACAGCATAATTGCTCCAAAATGTCAGTTTTTTAATTAGACTCCTATTTACTGCAAATATAATTGTTTTAACACCAGCTGCTTACTTGATTGAATCTCTGATGACTTCCTGCTTCTGTATTCCCTTTGCTTTATTCCCTGCTCAAAATGTCATCTTATTATTGGCTGCGTCTCTCTGATACCACCTACTTACCTGAATTTCTTAACTTTAAGCATTTCATCTCTCAGAAAGAAATGTACATAATTCTCAGTAGTTGTGGAAACAGAGCCATTCTGCTCCCCTGTGGGTCGTGAGGATGCATTTTCTGAGTCCCACATAAATCCATGAAGAATTTAATTTCTTGAGTTTACAACATGTGTTTCATGAAATTTAGGGCCATAAAATTGAGCTGAATAACACTAAAGTTAGACATGTGATGCTCTACAAGATGAGACTTGAGGCCTAGGGCTATCACCAAATGAAGGAAGTAGATTCTGAAAGTCATTTCTCCCCCATTCCGTTTTCATTCTTATATAACTGTAGGAGCAGTGGATAATTGCTGTTCCCTTTTAGAAATTTACACTTGCTCCTTAAGTAAGAATTTGCCTTAACTCTAGATTTAACAATAACTACAATTTAAAGTCAAAGATTTTTAAATGAATCAGAAATATTTTTCACTGAGTTTGATGTAAATGTAGGATGAAGAATCTCAGGAAAATAATAATTTCTGGTAGAACACCATAAAGAGTTTTACATAAACAAATTTCAGGACCCTGATCTCTAAATTTCTCTTTGCTCACCCCTTTGCCCATTTTGTCCTTTCACGTTGTCACTTATTTTACCTTTGTCTGGGTCCCTCTAGAGATTTGAAACTGGTTTCCAGAGATGAGTGTACCTAATGTTTGCAAAAAAAAAATCTTTGGCTGTGAGTCAAGAATGCAGTTATTTTATTTTATGGATAGATAAAGATATAGATGTATATATGTTTAACTATATAGATATATACATTTGAAACACCAAGATCTTTCAGTACACAGATTTCTCTTCATTAGTAGGAATAAAGTGCCCCCAAAGAATTATTCTCCCCCAAGCCCTGTCTGGTGTGGCTCAGTGGACTGAGTGCTAGCCTTCAGACCAAAAAAATTATTCTCCCCAGGATACCTAATTGATGCAGTCAGCTGGGCTAAGAAGAGGAGAGCTCTGGCCACACTCATAATTTTGTGTTCATCGTTCCATAAAATGGGCTTAGTGACCCTCTCAAGAGATTTAGTTCTAACAGGACAAGTCTCAGAGGTAGTTTATGTCAGGGATTTTTGACTACAAAAAGGAGACAGCACTTTAACATATCTTTTTACCAAAAAGTTTCAAGTTTAGCCTTTGATGTCCTCCTACAATAGTCAGAGCAGATATTCAAATGCTGCTTTTTACTTTTTAGGCCTAGTAGGCAGAGATAAACCAGGTGTCATGATTCCCAGACCTTTGTCATAGCTTCCATTTCATGACTGAGAAGTGCTTCTTTACTTGCCCTTTGAAGGGACATTCTACCATCCCTCAGTAAATTCATGCCGACCTACTCCCAACTTTTCAAGCTCCTCTGGGATCATCTGTTTGGCTCCTAAACACTCCCAGTCACTCCATCTCCTGGTATAAGCTGATACACTGTAAGTCCTCAATTAGTGGTTGTGGAAGGAAGAGGATAAGAAAGAAATAGCCTCAGTTTCTAGACTTTTGATCTCTTTAATTTTTTACCCAACAATAAAATATATCTACCCTTGGTCCCATTTCCCAGGTAACATTGTAACTGGGTTGGGAGGAATCTTCAGATCCCCTGATTTTGGCTACTTTCAATAAACCAGAAAAATTACTAATATGTGCATGAATTATATTTCATTCCTCAGTTCTAATTGTTTACAGATTTCAAGTGAAATCTTAACTTTTTACATTACAGCATTATTCCCTACCTTTAGAAATTAAAACAGGAAGTAACTTTAAAAATGGTCTAATCTAGTGTGGGAGGTAGTGGGAGGGAAATGGAGACAACTGTACTAGAACAACAATAAAAATAAATAAATAATAATAATTTTTTAAAAAGATGGTCTAATCTAATAATCACATTTTACTCATGAATAAACTCAACCTCAAGAAGGTTAGTTAATTTATTTAATTAATAAGCTAACAGGAAGCAGCTCCAGGCCTGGATTCCACATCTGCTGAGGTCATATGCCAGGATTTCTTGATGACACTTCTCACCTTCTTAGAAGAGCTTGGCTACACTGGAGAAGAATGTTTACTATATTGTCCCAGAGCAATTCTGGAATACAACTATCCTTTCTCCCTTCTCGTTTAGCACAGCCCTTTTCTCTTCCTATGTAGATATGCACACTATCCTTATATAACCTGAGTTATCTATGATTTACTGCTCCTATAATTTGGAAAATAGTTTCATTTTGGTTGATAAATTTATTAAAAGATAAATTTCATAAAGGCATATATCATAGTTTACATGACCAACCTTCGTTCATTAATTCATTCAATTAAAAAATCTATTGAACACTAACTCTCTATCAATATGCTTGACCCAGTACTCAGACATCAATAAATGATTCTATCCTCAAGCAAGTAGGAGTACAGGTGATTGCTACATACGTATGTGGGAATAATTATTATAGGTGTGGAATGTAAAGATGGTGCAGAAGTGAGAAGAAGGGTCAATTCTACCTGATGTGGGTCAGAAAAGGTGCTCTGGAAACAAGTAACATGTTAAGCTAAGATCTGAAAGCTGGGAGGTATTTACCAGGTAGACAAGTGGGTCAAGGTGATTTCAGAGGGAAAACATCAAATGAGAGAAACTCCAAGTCAAGATACAGCTTAATGTATAAAGGTAAGTGAAAAGAGTTTTGTCATCTGTAACACCCAATCTGTGTGAGGAAGGAGTACAAAGAGCCTCAGCTGGTGACCATATTAGGAACTATATGCTGTTTGGAGGAATGTGCACCAGCTTTAGAATCAGCAGAGAAAATAAATATTATGTAATAATTCATGAAACTATGTTTGCAATATGACCAACTTACCTGGGTATTTTCATGTCATCTCACTATTTTCACACTACTTTTTCCCCATGCTTTTCTATTCATCTGACAAGCAGGATCATTAGGTTAAAATGTACACAAAATAGGATATATGTGTAATGTATCATTAAACATATTGTACTTTTCTCTGAATCTTTTACAAGGAGTATATGCAATCTTCAAAATCATAAAAGGTTGTATTTTTTTAAATAGAGAAGTTGATTTAGAAGAAACAAGGGGAAACCCATACATAAAGGAGAAAGTATTTATGTATAGCTGAGGAGCTAGCTGTGGATATCCATTAGCTAATTAGACTCCTGTTACACCTTTTAACATAAGAGCATATTCTATTTATGTGGTATCAAAAGCTGTGTTTAGAATTATTAAATATCAAAGAATATCCTTTTCCATTTCTATGTTAAGAGATATGAAATATTACTGTTCTAATAACATAATAATAATAATAATAATAATAATAATAATAATATGACAAAGACAGTAAGATGTTTTTCCTTACAAACAAACAAGGTTCCATGTGGTAGTGCTTCACCCACAGGGCCCTCCCAGCCACCATGGATGAGAATAGTCTATCAAGACATGATCTGCTTGGGGAGGAAAGGTGGCCAATCTCTCAAAAGAGAAGGGCCAAGAGCCTTTTCCTCAGTGGCTTTTATTAGGTTCATTTTACACAGGAATACAGGTAAAGTTCATTAGTCATTGTCAGGCAGTAAGGATCAAACAATAGACAACATACAAAGAACTCTGAGGGCTTATTCTGAGTCAGGATTTGTCAGCTAAAGGGCTACAAAACTTTGGGAAACAAACTCATTTCCTGCTCAGACCCTTATCATTTAATTGAGAGCATTCTTGGCAAAGCAGGTTTCACAGGATTCTATATATTCTTTCTTAGGCCTGATTATCCAGGGAGCCCACCCTTTCCAGCACAGAATGGCACCACCCTCTGTCGTTGTTTCAGGCTTAAGTCAGGCAGAGTCAGCAAAGCAACCAAGAAATTAGGAAACTTCTCACAGACAGAATGAGGGCTCAGGCTATGTCAGGATAGCCGAGGGGTGAGGGTCCATCACCTCCTTTTGCTATAGCCCCCCAAGTCCTTCCTTGAGGACCTCCCACATGATCATACCTATCTTAGGTGACCCCTCCCTTGAGGGAATCTTACCCATCATTGGCTAACCAACCAAGCATTGGGGGCCAGTTATGGATGAAGCAGAAGCGGAGCTCCTGCCAGGGAGATAAACTTTGTCTCCTTAGTGGCTCAGAGTCCAAAGGTCACTCACTCAGCCTTAGCCATGGGGGGTTGCGGGGGGGGGGGGCGTTACAGCTCCTGAAACCAGGCAAGGTGGTTCCCAACAGTTCCAATATTATAGATAACCTTCAATATAGCTTTTTAGGATACAGGTAATATAACTTATAGGTTGAGAGTATTTAAAAGGTTGGTATCATAAAGAGCAAAATTAATTTCTTGCAATAAAATATTGCTTTCTTTATGGCCATACCTTGACTCCCAGTTTAATGACCTAATTTTATTTACAATACACTCATGTTCCCTTATTCCAATATTAATGGTGCACAGATAACCACAGTAATACATCTCTGTCACTGAGATACTCAGTTCTCATGATGCTCTCTGTGTGGTTATACAATCACACAGATTTTTTTTTTAACCTTAGAGAGACTTAGTACTTGCAGTTTCCTCATCATTTTTCCTGGCTAGTTGGTATGAACAGTTCAATTTCATTTTCTTCACAGAAGTAAATTACTTTATACTGTGACAGTCCTTACATATTCAGTCTAGATTAAAACTCACATGCAGCTAAATAAACATTGCTAAACCCTCTGGGTCTGTCAAGGAAAATAAAAGTAACTGCTTCTCCATAGAGTTCCAGAGACTAGATTGTTGGATTCACATTTACTCTTCTGCTCAGAATTTCCATAGAAAGGGGCTTTGTACTCATCTGATGCTATTTTGTACTAACAATGATGTTAAGAGGATGCCTGAATTCCTCTTGAATTCTCCAATGATTTATGACCCAACAGGTCCAGAGTCACCCTCTCCTTTTTCTGATGGTTCTAAATATAGAAGGTTCTTCCCAGGATGGGGTCCAAAGCCTGATTCTGTATCGCCCACTAAAACAAAACGTTTCCCTCTTCCACATGACAGTATTTAAGTATTTTATTACAACACATACCTTCTATTTATTTCTGTCCCTCTAGTTTGAATACATTTAAATAGCATTCACCCATCCACGACCACTATCAACAAAGTCACACAAAACCTATGGGTTTTTTCATGCTTGTCGGTGGACATTTTCTGCTTGTTTCTAGAATTCAAATGAGCCCTTTGACTCTTGTCTTCTCTTCTTCCTTTCTCTTGCCTTCCTAAGTCTCTACATCACACCCTCATGTTGTCTCAGGCTACACATTTTGATATTCTGTTTAGAGGAAAATATTGAGACCTCAAAATAAAATTGAATTTATCTATTTTCTTAAAACTTTTGAGCAGGCTGCTCACCTTCTTCTGCCTTGTTGGAAAGATAAGGGAAATTTTCAGCTCCACTATATCAGGGAACTTGTCTATTTTGTTCACTACTTAGCATCACCCTTGATCCCAGGAGTGATTCAGTGTCTGGTTGTTGCATAACTTTGGAAGGTTGATTTCCTCTGAGCAAGATGCGCAGGGTGCTGATAGCCATATTAAACCATCAGATCAGAATTTAACATTGCAGAGACAAGCAGGGTAAATATCTTGATGGGTATGTACATTTTGTACCTTTTGCTGTGCTAAATGGTTAAAGAACATGATTGAACCATCCTGAACTTCTCCATTGGATGTTGTCTTCTTCACATTGTTTTCTATTACAGATTAGATTATTATTTTAGTCTAGTTGAGCTCCACAGCTGCTGCTCATGAGAAGTACAATTTATAAAAAGAATTTCTGGAGGTGGGTATGTTCTAATTATGAGAACCTTCTCCAAAATTTCTCTAAGATCAGTTCAAAATATTAGGATATGTCAATGATCAGAATCCTAATCATTGGCTTCTTAATCAGAATAGTCTATTAAAATTAAGAGTATGGCTATTTGAAGATATTATGGACACGCATGATTTCTTTCATGTGCTATCCCATAGCTTTGCTTTGTAATTTTGCATACAGAAAACAAAGTTCTTTAATGGAAGTTACTCTGGCCCTTATTTTGAACCCACTGAAAAAAAGACAAATGTTGGTTTTTTTTTTCAGCATTTTTAAAAGAAAATCATAAATACATAAAATAGATACCACTACAAAATTTCATGAGAATAGTTATGGAAAGCTTTGACTCTTGGATCTCTTGTGATTACTGGTTGAGTTGAATTAGGCTGCAGATAAGTTTTCTAAATACTTTTTTACACATGAAGTTATTTGTCAATCAGTTGCCCTTACTTTTGCTAAGCCTGTTCTTTTCTTTAAGTACAGTAAATTAATTTTTTTTAACAAAGCACTTCAGAAGAGCACTAAGGACAAGAAGCAGGTTTTAAAATTCCAAGTCAAGACTTTTTTTGCATTAGTATTTAACACAGGGGACATATTTAGAGGGAATGGAAACCCCCAATCAAATGACTTTGAGGTCAATTATGGTGAGGTAGAAGATAGAGGCTGAGAGAAAAATGAAACAGCTAAACACCTACACTGAAACTTAGTCTTATTTTCTCTCGTTTCTGCTTATTTTCCTTTTTTATAAACAATTTTTTAGTCTTATTTTTTTACTCTATTCATCCCTATCTCTCCTAATTTTTCACAATATAGAAATGGCTGATAACTAATAACATTGGTGATATTTTCTGTATTTTCTTAGTACCATTTTGAAAGTAGAGTTAAATTATTGTTATCTCCCAAAACATGTTCAAGAAGTAGATCAAAACTAACCAAAATTACAGAAGCCATTTTTCCTTAAAACACAATTTGTACATGTTTATTGTCAGATCCCACTATCTTCTTATCTTTAACTTCCCATTGTTCATAGAACAAATGCTATAATAGAAATAAATGAGAAATTGTTCACTATAAGATTTTCCTTTGTGAATATATTTGTTGAATTAGATGGAATTAATGTCATTTTCTACAAATATATTTACCTAATTAAAATTTAGGTAACAATAGAATTGTGATTCTAATTTTATGCATTATTATAATAATCTTTGCAATTTAAGTAACTAAATATTAGTCTTCTTATTGCTTCTATGTACTCAAATATGCACTTACATATATATACATAAATATACTTTAATTTTTTTTACAAGTAAGACTCAAAATGGAAAACATTTTAATTTCACAACTAATTTACTTGGAATGTAATTGTTAGCAAAGAGTGAAACTATAAACTTCCATATCTAACTTGACTTTCCTAATAACTAAAAGAAGATAAGAAATATTTTAAATACTTGCTAGTTTCAAACTTTTAATTTGCTTTGTTACCAAGGAAATGAAGTAGACCTCAAATAAGTCAATGATATGCATATTGGAAATGTTCAATATATATTCCAATCTTCAAGAAAGGAGATGCTAAGGAGAGCAGTAACTATAGAACCATTGCTCTAATATCCCACACATGCAACAAAGGTTCTAGCTTATATAGAGCAAGATGAGCCAGGTACTCAAGCTGGATTCAGAAAAGGAAGAGGCACTCAAGATCTAATTGAGAGACTTTGCTGGATACTGGAGTGCTCCAAAGAATTTCAGAAGGTTAATTTATGTTTTACAGACTACAGTAAAGCCTTGAAGTACCTGGATCATGAAAAACTATGGATTGTTCTAAAAGAAATGGGGGCACCTCAGCACTTGATTGTCCTGTGTGTAACCGGCATTGTGGATGGGAAGCCGCTTTCTGGACAGAATATGAAGAAACAGAATGGTTTCCTATAGGCAAAGTTGTCAGAGAAGGGTATATTTTATCTCCTTATGGTTTAATCTGTGCACAGAACATATCATATGAAAAACTGGGCTAGACTCAGAGAAAATTAGTAGAATAAATATCAGTAAGAAGGTAGACGGATGATACCATCTTACTGGAAGAAAGAAGCAATGTGTAGAAATTAATCCTGATGAAAGTAAAAGAAGAAAGTGTCAAAGCAAGACTTCATCTGAACATCAAAAAGACAAAAATCATGACAACAGAAGAAATACAAAACTTTAATACAGAAAATGAAGACACTAAAATTGTTAAAGATTGTCCTTTCTTTGGTTCAGTCATAAATTCAAATGGAGACTGCAACCAAGGAATCAACAGAAGGCTGAGACTTGGAAGGGCAGCAATAGAATTAGGAAAGTTGATCAAGAGCATAGATGTGTCATTGGACACTAAGGTCAAGATCACCTACAACCTCGTATTCCCAATTACTATGCATGAAATTGAAAGATGGACAGTGAAGAAGGCTGATAGGAAGAAAATGATTCATTTGAAAGATGGTGTTGGAGGAGAGCTCTACAGAGAACTTGCACTTCCCGAAAGATGACAAAGCAAGTCCTAGAGCAGATAAAGCCTGAAACATTGCTGGAGGCAAAAATGACAAAATTGAAGCTGTCCTACTTTGAGCGCATCATGAGCAGGCAAAGTTCTTTGGAAGACAGCAATGCTGGGAAAAATAGACGGTATGAAGAAAAGTGGAAGTCCGAATATGGCCCAACTGACTCCATAAAAGAAGCCGTAAGCATGAGGTGAGGACAGGACATTGTGGACAGCACTCATAGGGTCACCAGGAATCAGAACTGACTCAACAGCATATAACACACACATTATGCTTCAATAAAGTACCATTAGAAGAAAACAATAATAGCAAAAGCATCTACTCAAATGAACTTATAGCCCTGTGCACCACTCTAGTACATGGACATTGTCTTCAGAATACTGGCTCGTAATCTGAACTTTCTCATTGCACCCTAAGTCATCTTCACCTCACTTCTCCATTGTTTCTTTTAAAGACCTTGTGATAGTAGGTGGAGATTTGGGGGATATAATGTCTTTCTGCTACAGACTGTCATGTGGTTGGGTAGTTCCACAATCCAAAATGTTAACAAAGAAAAGTCAGTACTAGATTTGTTTAAGACTCGTGAACATATAAAGAACTGTATCTGGAACAACAGATATGGTATGTTGGAGTCAAAGAGAAGAAAAGAAAAGGCAGTTATTCCAAAGAACATTGTAATAAAACATTTTCTACTAAACTTGAAATGATAACTAAAGCTCATCACTTTCTGCAATTAAACTTAGGCAAATTATGACTGAGTTGATATGAAATGAAAATCTTCCATTCAACTGCTTCAGGGCTGCATCCAGCAGCCTCTTTGGCTCCTGATATCCACTTTTGAGAGCTCACTAATCAGTAAAGCTGCCCCCTCATACTATACCAAGAGATCTGCTGTGTGCTTTTTGGCCCTGATACCCTAGCTGCCCCCAACTATAACCCCAATACCCATATGACATATACAAAATCCAGAATATATACACATGACTGTCCAAGAAATTATCTCTTTTCTCCACAGGGCTTCTAATTAGTAATCTAACTATTGTGACCAGTTAACCTGAGAATGCATTAAATATATTCTTTTTTCCTTGAATAAGATATTTTAATTCTTAATACACAGTTTTTAAACATAATGTCTAATCTTGAAAGAATAAGGTATTGGTAGATCTGTAGCAGATTAATGTATGAGATTTTGAAGGCTGAATGGTGGTGGTGGAAAGGGTCACTCAGAATCTCAAACATTTCATATAAACTAAGATTCATTGAGTGCCACAATATCAGACCCTGAACAGGCATTATCTCTTTTAATCCCCGAGACAACCTTACAAAGGAGAGATTCCTTTCAATTAAACAGACGGAGAAAGCAAATATGCTGTGGGGTCACAGCATCTGTTGTCTTCTGAGACAAGATCAAAGCTGCTATAACTGTCCAAACTATAAAGGCTATGAGCATTTATGTGGTCAAGAAATGAAAAGAATTTCACAGTGTATTTGTTTGAAAGGACACTTATAGGAGTTATTTACAGAGAAGAGTTGAGTTTTGAGGAATGCCCTAATCTTTCCACATGCCTCCAGGATCTCTAAAGGCCATGTTTTAGGACATGTCCTGACATACTGCTGAGCAATGTAGTCATATGATTTCCAGAAGCCAAGTATCATCCTTGGAAATATAAGAAGCAGACCATTGTGGATAACAAATGTAAGCATTTCATCTATATTTCTACTACTTGTGAAAATCATGGAATAAAATGTTTTAATTAATGCCTGATCTAAAATAATCCAGGGCTGCTATGCCAAGTTAGCACCAGAAATCTATTCTTGGGAACCTTAACTTCTTTCATCCTGTAGTTCTCCCATTTTCCAGAGCAAAGTGCGTCATGTTCTTTGTTTACCACTAAGTATAGTCTCCCGTCATTTAGCATATGCAGTAAATTGTCCATGATATTTGTTAGAATAAGAAATAGATGATTGAATGAGAGAATATGCCCAGAACACATGGTCGAATCAGTTACTACAAAATTTACCCTCCAAGGGATGTTTGAAAAATGTGTTCTTTTTCTAGACAGGGAAAACTAATGAGTGTAGAGGAGTAAATCAGCTCAGAAAGGCCAGATTAAAGAGTGGAGATGAGAATTCCTTGAACACCAACAAAATGAAGACTGTTTTATACAACTTGAAATATAAATTCCCCTTGCTACAAATGATGGATTTGCCACAGCAACTCCAAGCCTGCCTCAGCCCTGAATGATATTTGGGAAGCTCTGAAACCCTCTGTCAATGTAGATAAAATTTTCTATTTGCACCTACCTTCTTGAATGGATTAATGGAACCAACTGAGGATAATTAATGTGTTAGAGTAATTCCTTACTTATATGTCATTTACATGCAAACTCTTTGTTATGGACTGAATTATGCTCACCCAAGAACCGTATGTTGAAGTCATAACCCATAGTACCTCAGAATGTGACTGTATTTGGAAGTTGGGTCTTTAAAGAGATGATATGTTAAAATCAGCCTCTTAGTATGTACCTTAATCCAGTATGACCAGTGTTCTTGTAAAGAGAGAAAATTTGGAAGCACAGAAAGATACCAGGGATGTTTGCCCAGAGGGAAGACCATGTGAGAACACAGAAAAGTTGGACATATGCAAGCCAAGGAGAGAGACCTCAGAAGAAATCAAACCTGCTAATATTTTGATATTGGATTTCTGGCTTCCAGAACTATGTGAAGATATATTTCTGTGGTTTAAGCTATCCAGTCCATGCTATTTTGGTGTGGCAGCCCTAGGCAACTGACACACTATTTGAAAACAAACTTACACTTCTGTTAAAAGAAAAATCTCTGAAGTCAAAAAGGCCAGCCTTCACATTGGTGACACTGCTTAGACTAAAGATTGCTTTGTGCAGACTTTGTGGAAAAGTGCCACTGACACCAGATCCTTCATTAGTTCTGCCAGCAATGTATTAGTTTTGATATTGATGGGTATAAGAATAATCAACTCAACAAGTTTTCATTTGTGACTTTGAAGTCTGGTCTTCAGAAGTGCATTAATTTGCAAACATAAAGCACCAGCCCCCCAGAGCCAGAGACCACTTTCAGCTACTTTTCAAATGAACAGCAGTAAAATTCATGGACATAGAGAGAGACCCATCATGTGTATTTACTAGGAATGATTTTCTTTAACCAGACCTGTTAAAATTAGTCAGCATGAACATCTGGTAAGGAATGCATTCATGAAATTGATGTTTATAATTATTCCCTCTGCTCTTATCTCTCTGGTTGATATTGGATATGAACACAGGAAAAACATTTATTTAGTTCCTAATAGAAATCACTACTAAAATAACATCATGGAATGTTTCTACTAATTAAAAAAGCCAAAAAGGAAATCTTAAATAAAACTATTTATTTTTTATCAGTCAATAAGAATTATATAACTTATTTTCCTTTCAAATTTGTCCCCTTAGAATCTCAAAGCTAAATGTATTCTTCAAATATAATTGGTATTATTGGTCCAGATTTCTGGTGTGTCTCTCATCCTAAATGGCTTTATGTCATTTAATCTTTAGTCATGAAACTAATAAATATGCCAAACTATGATTTTTTCCCCATGAGCTTTTCAAATCCTCTTTCTGGAATTAGATAGGACATGAATAATGAATAAAAATTAGCCTTCTAAAAAAAGGAGAATTGCTTCTCCACAGGGACAATTTTACCCTCCATCCCAAGACACATTTGGCAGAGTCTGGAGACATTTTTAATTGTTACAATTGGGAGCTGATGGATGCTATTGGCATCTAGTAAATAGAGGCCAAGGATCTTACTAAACATAATATTTCCCACAGCAACAATTTATGCACTTAAAATGTCAATAGTGCTGAGGTTGAACAATCCTGCCTTAGAACTGGCATATTTTCAGCATTAGAAATGTTTGGTAAAGTTTTGACTGAACAGTGAATGTTTGATGAATAGATGAACTCTGATAAGTTTCAGGTTCTATATCAATCTCTGTTTTTTCTGTTTTTCTTCTTCTTATTTTTATTGTTGTTCAGTTATATTTGTCCCCATTTTCTTCCATTACTCTCCCATGCCTGCCTCCCACCTCCCACATTCAATCTTCCCCCCCGTTGTCTTTGTCCATGGGTCCTTCATACATGTCCCTTGACTTGACCCTTCCCTTCTCTCCAGTTCTAGAGAAATACAATTTTGTCCATTTCATAGACATTTTGATTTTGGCCTCTTTTTCTCTGATTCTTGGTGGCAGAGTTTCTCTAGTCCTTCTGGAAATAGCTTTAAAGTTATTAATAGCATCAATATACATATAGAACGATGGCTAGAAATGCCTTGAAGTGGGAGCTGGCTTACTAAACAAACTTAGTACATCATCTCCTTTATTTTTGTCTGATTCCCATGATCCCAAAAGTGAAAGTACTTCCCTTCAGTACATTATTTCTGACTATGGGCCTAACGCTCACCTTGAGTAAAGATGAGTGAAGAAGTTAGAATTAGTTCAGGAAGGCCTGGGGAGTTAACACATGACCTAAAATACACAACTAGCCACTGTTAGATTTGGATCTTGAGTAATAAAGCTTTGTAAAATTCTCCTCACCATGCACTTCTATCTTCCTTGTTCTTGATTCATAGACTACAATGCCAACAAATTTTATACAATCACACTATTCATTTGAAATGGCCTCAATGTGAGGACATCTAAATGTGTGTGTGACTTTACTATTTGCATTCAATCTAATTCATGGAGAAAAAAAGCTGTTGGGTCCAATGGTCACCAAAACTGCTATTAAATAGAGATAGGCAAAGACTGGCACACTTTGGAAGGAAATAGTATGAAAAGAAGTGCCAGAAAGGGAAAGAATCACAAGATTTAAGTGATGAGGGGAAAAATGTTGTGGAAGAGAGAAGCAATATTGCAGGGGGGTATCATATAGCAGACAGAACAAGGTAATTCAAAGAGCTCTGGTGTGGGATGCAGAATTCCTGAGTTCTTTTCCTCCTTAAATTGGCAAAAGGTCACTTAACCTCTCTAGACCAGCAAAATAGACCTGCAAAATAAAGGACTTACCTTGAATGATCTTGATTCAAGTCCCTCTAGGCAGTGAATACCTAGTTCTATCTGTGCCTTTGGTTGGCTAGCAAGAAACACAGGAATCAGCATATCTAAAAAAAAAAGCAGGCTTTCATATATAGGCTAAATTGAGGAGAATAGTTTGAAAGAGTTCTTGAGAGGGTAGAACAACATCACCTCTTGCTGTGGAAGTATGTAGGGAGGTAGTAGTCAGGGAGAGAGGAAGGGAGGCACAGCTCTTTAATGGAGTCATAGTTCTCCAGGGGGAGATGAATGAGTCAAATCTTTTCTCTGTTATCCTCTCCTTTCTCCTTCCCAAAGATGAAATGGAAAACAGTAGAGAGAGATAGGTTGCCTGCTTACTATTTCTCCAACAAACAAAGCTTGTGCTTGCCTTGAGGCTTCTATACAAACCTGAAATACATGGTAGGGTCAGCTCTTCTATGTCATTCAGGTTTCTACTCCAATATCACTGCCTCAGAGACCTCCCCTGTCCATCCAATCAAAAATAACTACCTCCACTCTTTAGAGCTCATCCTTTTTTTGTCTGCTGAGATCTTTTCCCAGGAAGATAGCTCATCTTAATGTTTGTCTCTATGCATTTGTGGTTTTTCTCTCTACAAGAGAACAGAGACCTTGTATGTCTTGTTCATTGCTCTGTTCCCAGCCCCTGGTACAGAGTCAAATTCAGTAAATATTTGTTGAATGAATACATGAAAAAATGGATAAGAAATGCAGAAAATAAAATTTTCATGTGGAATGATCTAAAAGATAGGAAATGGAAACAGACTATGGTGAGAACAGATAGAGTCTTAGGGAGATAAGGCTGCCAGTGGGAGGCACCTATGAGACTAGAAGGGGTGGGGCTTGATCCTGAAGGATCAAGAGTGACCTGAAGAATATCTTTGTTAACTGAAAGCAACAGCATTATGGAGAGATTGATATTATCATCCTACCCAGTCCTTGTGGCTATGGGTAAACAGCTTCAAATATCAAAACCTGGAATTTATTATAAAACAGTTAGAAAGAGGGTGGCAACATTTCCATGTAATTAAACAATCTTTATCAATAGCCATAGTCTTCGCATAGGGCATATGCTCCTTGTGATAGCTGTAACTACTCAATCTCAAAGCTAATAAACACTCAGATTCTATGCTAACTTTTAACTATCCAAGCTAGACTTCTATAGCTAAAATAAATTAACTTTTGCTGATTCCCATAAATTATACCAATACGATAAGAACATTTTATCCATGTATCCTAATATTTTTCCAATAGAAAAATCAAAAGCCCTCTACCTTTTACCACAACTACATATTTAAGGTGAAATTTAAAAGAAAAACAAAAATGTATACTCAGTTTCAACAAGTCTCATGATAATTAAAACTTGCTGGGGCCTCTGCTGCCTGGTTTTGGCATTGAAACACAAAAGCTTTTCTAAAGCACATAGAAATCTATGAAAATAGGCCATTTCCAGTTAGGCTTTTATCCAATTATCCAGTTAAACAAATTCAATTCTTAAATGACAAAATTTCGTTAAAGGTTTAGCAAACTGAATTGTCTTTAAATATTTTATATAAATTAGGGGAAACTGTTTCTTTTCAATTGTCTTCTACTCTTCCCCTTCCAAATTCATGATAAATAGCCTGAAAAGAATAAACCCAACTAATTTTAGTGAAATATTATTTAAAATGATCAGAAAATCATTTGGATCATCATAAAATGATAATTGATTTTGTTATTTGGTAACACTAAATATAAACTTATTTGTATAAAATTATATTTTCTATCCTTGTACTATATAAGAGCTAATTTAACTCAAATAGAAACTCGCTATGTCTGTATTCTTCAATTTACAGAGGCAAATTATCAATTGATTATTGAACTAATAAAAGACGAACATTTTTTTTTAAACCACAGTGGCATCCTATCAAGATTTATGCCTAAAACCCTTACCTTAAAAAGCATCCTGATGAAAGTAAAGTGTTACTCCTCACACACAGTTACTGTGTAAAGAATGTGTAATTATCCGATTTGCCAGCAGTGGACAGTGTTACTCTAGTTATCACCATCCACTGACTAGGGAAAAGCCTGCTCAATATCTCAGGGAATATCTGCCCTTTATTCCCTTAAATACACCAGGAGTCTGTAACATTGGTAATCATTCTGGAAAAATAATAAAATATCTTTTGTTAAAAAAATTAGTGTTATTCTTGGATATCCAAGAACTACTCACAAATCAACAGTTACATTAAAAATATGGTTCTTGTTTGATGTTGTTTCTTAATACATGGAACATAGTTATTGGCTTCAGAATATCCAATCATCACTCTCAAGTGTATCTTATACATCAATAAAAGACCTTTCTCCTAGGAAATGTTGACAATTTGTATAAGAAATATACTGCCCTGAAAATAAATTAATTAATAAGAAATATACTATCTTGATAATCAGTGGCCCCAGTCCCAATCCTGGGTTCCTAGGAACTAGCTCTGCAACCCTAGGTAGATCATCAGCCTCCCTGATCTTGGTCATCTCCTACCTATAAAGAAACTACCTAAACTAGCAATTACCAAGAACTCCTACACTGATGTCTGTGCTTCTCTGACTCTCTCAGGACAAACTAAAGCAAAAAGCCCTTGCTACACTTGCATAATCCAACATAGGTGTTATTTGTTTAATCTCCATCCAGGAAAAAATGCCTTTATAAAACAGCTATTCCTTCTGTGATGAAGCCAGAAACATAAGCTCCATCCCTCAGGGCAAGCATAATGGAAATAAACCTGCAGAGCTAATAAAAATCAGGCAGTGGGCTCAAAATAGAAAGCCACTTCTCTGTTTTCTACCCTGCACAGCAAGCAGTGCATTTTGCCATGTCAGAGAGTTTACTTTGCACTAAGGGTTTACTTTGTGCTATGTATTATTATTATTTTCATTTTATAGATGAGGAAACTGAGGCACAGAATATTAATATCTAGCCCATGGGTAACTGCTGGATCTGACTCATGAATCAAGGCAGTCTAAATGGAAGGTCTATGCCATTAAAACCACCAGATTCTACTTTTCTGGGTTCCATCTTGACTCCCAGTACAATATCTGCATATGTCCACTGCCATCGACTAGATTTTGAATGAGGGATAGAAAATAAGAGTAGCCCGGTGGAAAGGCCTGTGTTTCTCAACTGTGGGCTATTTGCTACCTCCAGAGGACATTTGGTGTTATCTGGAGACATTGGTGGTTGTTACAATGGAGGGAGAGGGGCTACCGAGACCTAGTGAAGCCAGAGGTGCTGCTGCACATCTATTGATATAATGCTCAGGAAAGCCCCTCCTATCAAAAAATTACCCTGCTCAAAATGTCAATAATATCCAAGTTAAAAACTACTCTAGAGTAAGAGAAGCTGGGTTTGAATCTTACCTCTGCCACTTGCCAGTTGTATGAATGAACCATTTGCTTAAGCTCCTTGAAACTCTCAGCCTCCTCCTTTAAAGTTATTAAAAATACCTGACAATTGTGGATGTGAAAAAGACTGTATGCTTTTCAACTGAGAAGCTATTTATATTTTCAAAGATAGTGCTGTAGAGTAAAAACAGAAGAGGGTTTGGAGTCAAAGTGGCATAAATTCTTATACCAATTCTGCAAGCCCATTTTCTTTATTGAAAGAGGGGGTGGGGGATTTCTACTCCACACAGTTTTCCTCAAAATTAAATAAAGAGTTCAGATTTTGTTATAATATTTGACATATAATATATCCCTAAAATTTTTAATTTCTACTCTCCAAAGTAAGTGTGTGTATACATATATATGTGTGTGTGTGTGTGTGTGTGTGTGTAATTTAGTATCTGTGTGCAAACCTCACTCTCTACAAACCACAATTCCTTCTTTTCCAAACCAAATCCTAGTTTGTTTAGGTATCTATCCTTAGCTCAGGCGGCCAAGTGCTTCAGGAAATGACTAAACCCCCCAAATTCAGAAATGAGCCTCCACTAAATTGATCAAAGGTTAATTCAACATACCTCACAAGTGACAGAATTAACATCAGCCATGTGACCTGGTTCTGGCCAATATACTGAGGGGACTTTGGAGAGCCTGGTTCTAAGTGTCCCAAGGAGAGACAATCTCATCCCCCCCCCCCCGCTGGATATTCCTTCTGTTTATGGAGCCAGAAACTTCTGTAGACATTTTGCTACCAACTTCACAAATGACAGAACAGGAATATGGGCAAATCTGAAAGATGGGATTTGAGAAGATAGTTAAACAACTAAGTCAGCCATGTAGGCTGCATTTACTTTGGACTTACTAAAATGTTCAAAAAAATTCTTGTTAATGCCAGCTTGATTCAGAGTTTCTGTAATGTGCAATAAAAAACATCCAAACGAATGCAAGTGAAGCCTGGGACCCTGCCTCTGTACCACAGTCCACTGGTGTCGCTGCCTTTGTATAGGTTTCCTCCCCTTTCCTGCAATAATTTTTGTGTGTCCAACTAGTTTAACAGTCACTATAGAGTAGAAATGGAGTAAAGCAATGTCTTTTCACTTTTATACTCATTTACTTGCTTATAAATTGTGGTAAAAATATACAAAATACAAAATTTACCACTTTAACTACTTTTAAATGTACAGTTCAAATGTCATTAGGTGCATTCACACTGTTGTCCAAATTTCACATTATCCATCTCTAGGACTTTTCATCCTGCAAAACTTCATTTCTTCTCCCTTTCCAAAGTAGAATAGATAAGCATTATTCTACTTTGTGTCTCTAAGAATTTGTCTACTTTAGGCACCTTATGTAAGTAGAGTTATACAATATCAGTCCTTTTGTGACTGGCTTATTCCACTTAGCATAATGTTCTCAAGATTTATCCATGTGGTAGCGTGTGCCACAATTTCCTTTTTAAATTGAATATTTTTTCATTGTATGTATATACATTATTTTGTTTACCCATCTATTAGTCAATGGACATGAGTTCCTTGCACTTTTTGGCTATTGTGAATAATGCAGTAATAAACATGTGGGTAAATAGCAAACTTTAATATAACAATCAATTTTTAATCTTTAATGCATGCTTGATGGTCTAAATCAGGGGTTGGCAAACTCTGCCCCTCAAGCCAAATCTGGCCTGTTACCTGCTTTTATAAATAAAATTTTATTAAAATAATGCCAAGCCCATTTGTTTGTGTACTGTCTGAGGCTGTTTTTTGTTGGTTTGTTAGTTTGTTTATTTGTTACAGTGCAGAGTAGGGCAGTTCTAACAGAGACCCCATGTTTTCAAAAAAATAAAATGCAAACAACTAGAATGTAAGTTCTACTCCATCGATCTACCTTAAGAACTTCCATAGTTTCCAATCACCTGCAAGATGGTGAAAATTTATGGTCCTATCCATACCTTTTTCTCTCTGTATCTCCATATGTCACCAGTACCCTTTACTCAATCTCAAGTGCATCACTTCCTTTAAGAAAGCTTTCCTTAATCCTCAAGAATCTTGCCTAGCACAAAGTAGCTGTCCAATATTTATTTAATAAATGAATGAATTAATAAAGTTTTGGTTTTTGTTTTTACCTTTTTGTTCCTATGTGTTTGAATGATTGTGTAAGCCTCCTGAAAATGCCAAACCAGAAAATACTGATGGATTCTATCATCTTTAGGGCTCCTAAAATTCAGAACGGTCACTTAAAATGAAACTTTTAAAGGTGGTTGGACTGTTTCTGATATTTAACATATTTTTAACTTTGTGTTTTAAAATTTTGTGTTCTTGATACTGGTATTAAGTATCATATGAGAGTGTAGGCTCTATTTGTAGTTTCCTTCACTTTCCCAAAAAGCAAATTTCTGCAGATTATTAGAAATAGCAATTAATAACATGTCAATATGCCTACACTCATATGAAATACAGATCTGATAAAAATCTATTCTATATATTACTTCCCTTGAACAGCAACATTTATGGTTCTTAAAATACTACTATGTTATTCATAGAATTAACTTTTATAATCTTTCCTATTTAAACTAGTGAGGCTATTGTGTAAAGTTTCCCAAGTTTTTAACCACATAAAGGTCAGATTCTCTAATAAAGTAATTCTAGAAATAATCTTTCTTTAAAATGAGTTGTCTCCAAAAATAAAAGGAATACTTAAAAGGCAGTAATCTGGCAACTTAGTAAAGAATGAAAGACCTTTTAAAATAAGACAGTTCTTCCAGGTCAATTAAAAGGTATTAATTCAAATAAAACTTTAAAGCTTTACTTTTAAGCAAAAGTAAAAGAAAAGTTTATCCAGAGACAGCTGGTTTCAAGTAGGCCACTTACACACACTTCCAACACTATTTTGTCTTTTCACAATTCTAATACTTGTATTCAAGAGGTCCTATAAATATGCTAAAATTTAGCAATGATGTATAGTAAAAGTCAAGATGAAACAAAAGACATGTGGTGGTATCTTTGGAGGGGCAATTATATATCACTACTTGAGTTTATTGAACTTTAAAATATCACAGGTTTCATTCTCTAATATATAGCATGCCAAATACACATTGAGAATGCATGTTAAATGATTCTAAAGAGATGACTGACAGAGAGAAAAGTGTGACACACACACACAGAGAAGAAAAGAAGCAATTGATGTGGTTGATATAGTTGCATAACATTTTCACTATCAAAGGAGCAAATTTCTAGATCTTCTAGATTTATTTTAATGTAGACAGCTTAAACCCAAATAAAGATATTAAAATGAGTTCATTAGCAATGATGATAAATGAGTTCCCAATGCACAAAACTCATTAAAGACAAAGAAACAAATGTCTGAGGGTTTTTCTCTTTTAAAAAAGAGGAGAAATAAAAGAAGTTTTACACAAAATTTTCACACTTGCAAATGTTTATATAACTAATACAATCACCAAACACTCCTAGAATAGGATATATACCAGCTCTAACTTGCCCTGAAATTTTCAAATATAAACACAATTTTTCTCCAACTTTGCAGCACTTTTGTTTTGTTTTGCATACTCAATGTTCCATGCACTGAGTCTAATTGAAGTGACTATGATGGTCTCATTTGCAATAATTAGAAGACATATAAAAGAGATAAGATTGGTTTCCTTTTTCTTTATATGTAGGTGAGTGTGGGGAACAGTTATATGAATAATATGATGGTCTCTAAGATAGCTTCACTGTCTCTACCTCATCAGTTTTTAATTTATCTTATACTTAGATTAATATTTCTGTACCTCTACTTACCCTTTTGTGAATTGGTCCATGGACCTTGTGTTGAGGAGACTGAATTACAGATATAAAATGAGAAGGTGAACCAACATTTTTCTATTTCACATGACTTTCCTACTAGTAATCCAGAATTCTGTCCTATTCCCTAACACAATCACTGCCCAAAGTGGAACTTCCATGATGACACAGTCTGATGAGTACCAGTTGATAGTCCTGTCTAGTACGAAGTTTTGTTAATATTCTTCCTTAGTGCCTGTCACAGCTACTCAACTATAGTCCTGCAGAAAACTGAGGGACTGCTCTTTGCATTACGGGGGTAGGTACTATTTAGTAAATGAATGCCATTTACAGATACTATTAATTTGGTAAGCTCTGAAAAGTAAACAGAAAAGAATTTCAGTAAAGGTACATTGATGCTTACAATGAATGTCCTTTTGTTACAGTACCATGGGGATTTAAAAGGGCTCATATATTTTCCCAAGTGTCTAAATTTTCCCCTAGGATCAAAAAGAAAATGAAGAAGAGCTCGTAAAAGATTTTGAATTGGTTAGTGTGGAAGACAACTAAGTTTTCACCAAAATGCTTCCCATCGATTTTTGTCAATAAAATTCCAACTTTGTTCACTGTGGCAATTTGCTTGACCCCAGGGAATGAAACACAGTGGTTGAGTCCATTTCTGCTTTCTAGAAACTTATCTCCCTAGCTTTCCTTAGAAAATTTGCAGCCCTGAAACCCAGCTTCTAGCAAATGGGATGTAAAGGAAAGTCTTCTCAGTGTGGGGGACAAAAGAGGTGTGATCGAAGGAGTGCTAGGAAAGATTTTCGTCTTTGTCCTCCTTGATAAAATGACAATCTATTTTGTTTTGCCCTTCTTTTCTGTTAGAGACATAAGTATAAAGTAAGAGATGACTGGAGCTCCAGCAGTCATATAGGAGCTATGAAGTTCCCAATAAGGGTAGGAGAGCTGAGTTTCTAATTCAGTAATGAAGCCACTGAACAAGGCTTTATTGAACTCCCTTCATATATTCCATATATAATATATTTTATATGGACATATAATATAGGGAGTGTGTGTATATATACATATATAAATATACTCCCTATATATAATATAATACACTCCTATATATATGTGCATGTGTGTGTGAGTGTGAGTGTGTGTGTGTGTGTATAACGTTACTAGTAGTTGGGTCTTATTTGTAGCTGAATACATCCTAACTGATACACTTAGGTATCTTCTAGGTCTGAATAAAAGTATGAATTAGCAACATTAGCTATTCTTAGAGGAACTTAACTCAGAAATTCCAGGAGTAGAAGGAGGAATAGGTAATTGTATTAGCCTGTATTTATTGTGCCATTTTAATCTTCTCCATTAGTTAGTGAGATCCTTAGTCATCAAAAGTATGTATTTTACTGTCTTTAATATCCTTCTGTAACACTAGAGTGAGGTGCTTGAGAAACAGTCAAACTTTGAGTAACCATTAACCCAGGAATGTCAAATAACTTAGCATGACTGGACCCAGACTCTTAGCAATATCTTCTTAGGCAGTTGCAATCTCAAAATATCTTTTACTTCAAAAAGATATGCTAGTTAGGCAATGTCCTTTCTCTCAGCAGGCTTTGTTCTTGAATGCCCAATTCAAAATACTTTAAAAATATGTTGGATCATAAGATTAAAGACATATAGGCCTTACCTTTAAGGAATTTTCAAGTCAATGGCAGAAGCAAAGATCTGCATAGTTAGAAAGAAAATGATGGGTTAAAATGGCCAAACTGAAAAGTGGCAGAATTGCAGAAAAAGAAGACATTTATTCCTGACTAAGAAAAGGCTGAATTCAGCTTTGAAAGTAGGTTTTCAATATGAAAAACACATCTAATCCTGTTAAAGTCAGAGTGAAGAATGGGGATTCTAACTAAAGAGAATAGTTAGAACAATAGCATGGATTTTGGACAAAAGACAAGATAAAAAGGAAGTATAGTAGCATAAACAGCTCTTTGAGGTCAAACCATGCCATAGAAAATACTGATAGTTCAGGCAAAGAAAGAACATGGTTCTTCATTAAGAAAAAGATGCAAAACTTGCCTAAGGTTTGTGGCCAAAATATTGCATTAAGTTGATCTGATACATGTTGTAAAACATAGTTACACAAGTAAAGAGCTATCATCAGCAACATGGAGTACGAGTTACAAGGCTTTACTAGTCTAAGAAGAGAGTAATTAAAGTCCAAGCATAAACCTTGGGAATGGAAATAGGAAAAGGGAGAATTTAATTCCATTTCCCCCACTTTTCCAGTACTCATAATAATCAATTATAGATTTTCAGAAATTATATTTTAAGAAAATCCTCATGTGTGTATTAAATGGAAACTAGGAGCTTAGAAACATAAAGGAATGAAGTAGAAGAACTAGACTCAAATTATATTTTCCAAGAAGATGAATAGCTCATTTCTTTAAAAGTGATGCCAACATTTAATCAACTTTTTTTATGTTCTTTTTTTATTGTTGTTCAATGCTCAAACTTGTTCTTTTTCAACATTTTGTTTAGTTCTCCCTCTGGGGTTTTGCTCCATTCCCTCATCTGGGCCATGTTTCTCCCATCCAAGTAAGTACTAACCAGGCCCGACGGGCCATGTTTCTTTGTCTCCTCACTTTGGCATCCTACTTCTGTTTGTTTCCATGTATTAGGTAGAGCTGCTACAACTCCCTGGCTTGGTATAGTGACCTAGTAAAGGGTCCAGGAGCACGACTTCCCCTATCACGCAAGCCAGGCACTCAAGATGAGCCCATTATGTGGGCTACGTATACTCCCCTCCTGTAGCTAAGCCTTAATTGCTGTTGGTGGGTGAGCAGGGCTCTGGTGCCCACTGAGCCCACCCCTTGACTATGTCACTTGTGGAGTTGGTTGGGTGGTCTGTGGCCTATAGCTGTCCACTGGGTGTGCATGCTCTAGGGCCTCAAGGGAGGTGCAGGCCAAGATCAGCTACCCCCTGTGATGTCCAGGGCTGCCCATATAAGCTACAAAGCAATCTGCAGTTGGCTGCTACTTATGCTAGGCTTGGAGGTACCCAAGTGAGTTCAAACTGTAAAATAAGGCCTGCTACTGTTAGTGCCAGGCCTGGAATCACTTAGCAATAGGAACAGGGCATGCTGAGGCCAGATGCTGTTTGTTTGAGAGAATTTAGAAAGATCTGAAGCATGAGCTAATAAAGACATTTGTATAGAAAAGCTACTGGAAACAGCCTGAGTGGGCCCAAAAGTTGGGTGGGGCAGAGCCTCAGGGAATCTCCAGGTTGGAGCAAACAGCATGAGCCAGGTTGATGGAGTCTCAGATATGGTGCTCACCTTCTTGTTCTGTGGAGGGAGGGCTTAGAAAAGGAACAGTGGCCTCTGCCAACATTCTATCTAGGAGAAAGTTTTCCCCTAGCTCTCACCCTGATGCCAGACAATTCAGTTCTACTACATATGTCTCTTATGACTTTCAAGCTTCTGCTCTTATGTTGGAGCTCAGAGGGAGTGAGTCCAAGTAAGCACTTGAAGAGGAACTGCTTGAGACTCTATCAGTTTGTCTTCCACAGCCTCAAACCCCACTGTTTTTTACATCCAGGAGTTAACCGTCATCTTCCTGGCACCAGAACCCTGGGCTAGAGGGCCTGGTGAGGGACTGCAACCTCTTGCTCCTGAAATATCCTTCCCAATTTTTATCCATCACATGTTCATGTGGGACCAGAGCATTTCACATCTCCACCCCTCTCACCAGTCTTGATGTGGTTTCTTCCTTAATTCTGTAGTTGTAGGACTTCCATTCAGCTTGATTTCTGATGTTTCTGAATGATGGTTGTTCTGTAATTTAGTTGTATTTTTGATGAGATTTTGTGAGGTGAGCAGGTTTACTCACATCTCTATCTTGAACCTCTTCCCTGATTATAAGTCTTAACAACAACAAAGAAAATTTCTGGCACTCACAAGCCAGCCAATACTGAGAGATAGGTCATGATATTTTCTGTGCATGAGCAATCTCACAGAACAACCACTGTAGATGCTAAAATAAGATGAGACAAAGCTAATGTACTTCAGAATTTTACCTAAACACTGATGAAAACAAGATCACCCCCTAAAATACCAAATCCTCCCTCTCTTGGCCAAAATGAGCAACTGCTCCTGCTCTAGCAATCACAGCTCTGTCTTCATTCTAGTCTCCTCTCCCTACAAATAAGACTTATCAAGATACTGAACCATAGACGTGTCCCAACTGTATGTCATCCAATCTACAGCACACCCCCAATTGCTTACCCTCCATCAAATTGCCTAACAAAAGCCCTGATCCTATAATACGTTCCTTAGAGCATCCTGCTACGAAGAAGGCCCATAATTCTTCACAGTATATGTTCTGTCTCAGTGCAATGCATAATAATGCCCTTGTTTATCTACAGGTATGTTCCTGGGAATCTTTGGGGGATGTTGAATTCTCTGACTTGTTGTTTTAGTACTTCTCCAGGCTTATAGTTATTGCATTAGACTATTTGCATTTCCCTAAACATGCACTATATTTTCACAGCTCTGTGCTGAGCTGTTATTTCACCTTGGAGTTTCCTTTCTCTAACTCTCATCCATTGAAAACCTTGTTTATATTTTAACATTCAGGTTAAATTCTACAAGCACTTTTCACTGATTTCTTCAGTCAATACATGTCACTTCTCTTCAGTGTTTTGTTTATACTTCATTTTCGACATTTACTCTATCTTGCAAGATAGTTGCTTACATACTTTTACTCTTCACTAAATTTGGAAATTCCTTTAGAATTCCAATCATGCCTCTTCCATCTCTCTTTTCCCTAGTGACTTTCTATCTTCCTGCCTGGTATATAATGCAATCTTAATAAATATTCACACAACTAGATTCATAAATAAAATTCTAAAAGCTGTTAAAGTTAAAATTTTTGAGAGGCTCACATACATACATTTAAGAATCTTAGCTGGAATCCTTATAAAAAGGGGAAATTTGCACACAGAGACAGACATGCAAGACTGTCAGATAGCAGCTAAAGACAAGGTAGAGATTGAGGTGTTAATTTACAAGACAAGAGATGCCTTGGGTTGCCAGTAATCAACAATTACTTCCAGAAACTACTTTCAGAAAAGGCAAGGAAAAATACTCCCCTGCAGGGGAGGGGACTTGTCCTGCCAATGCCTTGGTTTTTGAATCTCTGGCTCCCCAAACTTTGAGGGAATCAATTGTTATTGTTTAAGCAATCCAGTTTGCAAAACTTTGTTACAGCAGCTCTAGGGAATGAATACAGAAGGATCATGAGACAGTTGGTTATTTTTGCAAATTGCATCAGGAATCTTGATCTTGTTAAGCAGTCTAGGTTCTCAAAAAAATAATGATAATAAAAAAAGAATAGTGGGCAGGAGAAATGATGAGATGTTGGCCAAATGGAATAAACTGCCTGCTATAAGGTGAGTAGATTCTAAGGTACAACATGGCAGCTATAATAAACCATGCTATAGTAAACCGTACTTTATTTTACACTTCAAAGTTGTTAAGAGAGTAGACATATTCTTCCCTCAACTTTATTAAGGTAACTCATAAAAATGTAAAATATTCAAAGCATATATGTGATGGTTTGACAAACATACCTTATGATCATGTTCTCCCCTCCTACTTAACACATCCATCACCTCACATACTATTTTTGTTGTTATTCAGTTCTATTCTCTTGGCAGATTTCAATAGTATGATGCAGTGTTAGCAACTATAATCACCATGTTATACATTAGATCACAGAACTCATTTTTGTTATAATTGAAAGTTTTTATCATTTTACCTACTTCTCCCAATCTCTCCCACCCCTCAGCTTCTGGAAACCATTTTTCTACTCTGTTTCTATGAGTTTGACTTTTTTTTACACTCTAGATATAAGCAATGCCATGTAGTATTTGTCTTTTTCTGTATGGTTATCTTGCTTAGCACACTGCCTTCAAGGTCCATCCATGGTATCATACATGACAAGATTTACTTCTTCTTTAAGGATGAATAACATTCCATTGTGTCTGTGTGTGCTACAATTTTTACCCATTCATCCATCAACAGATAGTTTGTTTCTATGCCTTGGTTATTGTGAATAATGCTGCAATGAACATGAGAGTACAGATATCCTTTCAAGATAATGGCTTCATTTCCTTTGGGTATATACCCAGAAATGGGATTTCTAGATCAAGAGAATAAATCCTAAATGTCATCACCACACACACACACACACACACACACACACACACACACACACACACACACAAATTGATAATTATGTGATAGGAAGGAGATGTTAACTATCCTTACTATGGTAATCATTTTGCATTACAGGCACGTACCAAATCATCATGTTGTATACCTTTAACTTACAATATGATATATGTCAATAATACCTTATGTTGGAAAAACTTAAGAAAACAAAATTTAAAAAATGAAAAGAGGATTGAAGGAATGCCTATGAAAATCACTGATGAATGGCTAAAGTTTGGTTAGTCAGTTTAAACTCACATCAATAGCAAACTAACCCAGTCTTTAACACCAAGCATCAACACAATGCTACAGTGTTTATTTCTTTAAAAAACAGCACCAAACCAGGATTTCTGTGATATTTATTAGGTTGTTCAGTAGCAGAATATCTCAGCATGTGGTCCTAGGCTTTCTGCAACAAAGTCACATAAAATGAAACGTAAAAATCATATTTCTTATGTTTATCCCAGACCTACTGAATCAGACAGAATATCCGAGCTTCTTCTATTGAATAAAAATGCGTGAGGTCTATTGAATCAAAAACGTATTTTTAATTACTCTCAGATAATATTTGTACATAACAATTTTGAGAATGACTGTTATATATTCCCCTTGACTATTTTCATAATAATTCCCTTTTGGTGATAGAAAATGTAAAAATTGTTGAGCTAAATGTAGGCCAATATAAGACTTTGCAGAACGGGCAAAGCATGATCATTTCAAGATCATGTGATTGGAGGAAACTCTGCTTATTCCTTCTCGTGATTAACTAAAACAAACTGCAAGAAAAACAATGGAAACCCTAGCAGTCATATGTAAGTAAATCTGTTCCTTAAATGTTCCCCTTTCACAGGCTCTCTAAATCAAGGGTGTTTCTTTAAAGATCCTACACATGGAATTGTTCATGCACCTGTACTTCTCTGCAATACCATCTTCGCAGGTGGGCTGGGACCATGTCTTGTCATGCTGTCTTTGTATGTCCTTTGAATACCCCACAAAATCTATTGCATGTCACATTAAAAGCCATTAGACACCTTATGAGCCCTATAAATACCTGCTGCTTAATTAGAAGAATGGAAATCTCATAAATTAATACTCTGAATAAAAATGAAGATAACATTACTTTTTTTTCTGAATTTGAAGCCTACCTATAACTGTAGTGAAAATGAGTCACTGGGTCACAGGTCATATCGTGAATTTGTAAATCTTTGCCAACACTTTAAGATAATATTTAAAAATAGTTGTCTGAATTTTATTAGCTAAGATTGAAGGCCTGGAGGGGAAATTGTAACTGATTACATACTACAAGCAATTTCTCTTTCTCAAACAAGTGAAAGTATAACCATAAGTAGATAAATATTATCTCAGAAATGAAGATAAATCAATGCTAGCAAGTAAAGGTAAAATTGTAATATAATGGCTAAGACTAATTTATTAGCGGCATTGTTATAAATCTGACAAAAAACTTGAAAAATATTTTTCTGATTTTTTTCTTTTGCTTTAGAGATTTTATTTATTTATTTTTAGGGAGAGGGGAAGGGAGGGAGAAAGAGAGGGAAAGAAACATCAATGTGTGGTTGCCTCTCACACAACCCCAACTGGGGACCTGGCCCACAACCCTGGCATGTGCTCTGACCAGGAATCAAACAAGTGACCCTTTGGTTCATAGGCCAGCACTCAGTCCACTGAGCCATACCAGCCAGGACTCTCTGATTTTTTCAACCTGCCAAACTGTAACATAACATTTTAACTGTTGGATTTATAAAATCTTGTTTTCTTATAACAACTTCTGGATACAATATTTTTAAATCATAAAAGACAATATTCAGGGAGGCCCCATAGCTAAAGATTTCTAGTATTTTATATTTAAGAATATCCAATGGCAAAAGAGAGAACATAGCTACTAAACTAAGTTTCCCCGATTGCTCCTTTATCCTTCTTCCCATTCATTATTTAATCATTCATTCATTTAACCCATCAGCAAACTTTTTTAATCTAAGCATTGTTTGAGCTGTACAAAAAGGAAGGACATGCCTAGCATGAAACTATCACAGAACCCACCAACTGACCAGTAAAATAACTGCTGATGAACAATAGGATGGAGACCTTCATGAATCCTTCTTTGTAAAGAGATCTGTTGCCTAGCTCTTCTTAATTAACTTTCCAAATACTTAGCTTATAATTAACACTGATGAAGAGTTGGTAAATTAATAAATAACTAAAATTAATCTGATTCTGTGACTCAATCCAAAGGATAAGGAATGGATTAGCTTAGTATTTCTGGTTCTCCTCATTTGGAGTCATAAATAAAAAATCTTCCCTTTAAAGTTCTCTGGTTCCTTGCAAACATTCTTTTTCAAAGAGGTGAAGAAAGGGGGCAGTTCAAATTCATCATTGTGGAAGCCTGTGCAATAAGCTCCCATTCCTGCTCTTCATTCTTTACATCCCTACACAAAGTCCACATAACTGTTTTTATAACTATTTTTCACTCCAAATGAAGCTTAAAACTGGCATAATTCCAACTATTTAAAATTGTGGCTTATGTGTTTCTTTTTTAAGACTTGCTGCCTAATGCAGGCAGCAGCAATTGGCAGATCCCAGGTGCACAGGCGGTGGCTAGCAGACCCCGGGCTCGTGGTGGCAACTGTGCAGAACCAGTGAGGCCGCACAAGGCTGCTGGCTGACTAGGTGGTCCCACATTCACGCGTAGATAATCCAGGCAAAGGGGAAGCGGTGGAAGGGACTGGAATCTGAGAGTGACCAGGGCAAGCACCATTGTCTCCTCTCAGACCCAACCCCCACATACAGCATCACTACCCAGCGACTGGGCTGTCCCACCCTAGGGAAAACCTAAGGCTCCACCCCTCACCACGTAACAGCCATGACTAAACCAAAAAAAAAAAAAAAAAAAAAAAAAAAAAAAAAAAAAAAAAAAAAAAAAAAAAAAAAAAAAAAAAAAAA